>ML843475.1:0-38584 GCA_009831015.1 Picea engelmannii
AATTCATCAATCACGGGAATGGGAAACTTATCTTTAATAGTGATCTTGTAGAGCTCTCTATAATCTGGACACATACACCATGAGCTATCTTTCTTGAATACCATTACCACTGGTGCAGAGTAAGAACTTTGGCTAGGTCTAATAATGCCAACCTCTAAAATTTCTTCAACCATGCGCTCAATTTCACTCTTCTGGGCATAAGGGTGTCTGTATGGCCTGATGTTAGGAGAAACACTCCCAGGAATTAGGTGAATTTCATGATCATTATTTCGAGTGGGTGTGTTAGTCTCTAATTTTGTCTTGGTTTAGTGAGAAACCCTTATCCTAAACCCTTCTTACCCACACTTCATTTTCTGTTTCTAGTTGATTTCAATTTTTGTTTTTAGTATCTTATGGTTTGCATTACAGTCTTTGGATAGTTTATTTAAGTTTGATTTTTAAAGACATGGTTTTAAAACGAGGTGTCACCTTATATGCCTGTTTGAATTTCAAACTTTCAAATTTTTCTAAGTCATTAATAGCGCTACGGGAATAAGGCTATTCCCGTAGTGCCAAATAATCATGCCTTGATATGCACCTACCATCCTAATTTCATTATGATGACACGAATCATGGGTTGAGAGTTCACATGCATAAATGAAAGCTTGGAAATTATTTGCAAATTCAACCATTTCATAATCCGATTGTTGTGTACCCGCACAAGACTCATTTTAAATCACTCATTTTTCAATGATTGTTATATTATACCTATTCGATTTTGCTGAATTCAAATGTAGGTATTCGTTCAAAGGAACGATATACACTAACAATTGCAAGTGGCAAATTTGGAACCCGAGGGCACTAGTTGCAGAATTGTGTTTTGATGGCACCAAAGAGGAGTGGACAGGTTGTCAGAATAGAACCAGAGGGTGCCGAACTTCTTGAATCCTATCCTCAGATGTCTCAAAGGTTCAGAGACGCTGGGTGGTTTGATTTCCTTACCACTTTTCAGGCTTATGATGAGCAGGTCTCCATGGAGTTTGCTCTGAATTTTGATGGTCACGAGGTGGAAATCGGTAAGATGCTGATGCTAGTGACAGAGATGACTATTGCAAAGGCTTGGAGGTTGGTGGTTGGAGGATAAAGATGGTGGAAGAAAGAGCATGTGGTTACAGAGTTTGTAAACCAATTCCTACTTCCAGATAAGAAAAATATGGATTGGAAAAGGGGAATACCTCGTAGTTGGCTTCAAACCGAATGGCACATGGCTCTGTTCGTGATCCACAGGTATATCACCTGCGAAGGTAGATTCTCACTGGTCTATATCTACCACATCAGGATACTAATGCATTTAAATGGTGATTACCCTTTAAATCTCCCTTATTTTCTACTCAAAAGCTTGACAAAAATGTCAAAGAGAGTGCAGTCACTCTCCACCAATGCTAAGAGCAGTCTGTTCCATCAAGTCCTAATTAAAACCTTAGTCATGTTTTCTTTGAGCAAATTACAGAAGCCCTGGAGCTGGCTCACACAATATTTAAACCCTAACACTCAGTCTAATAAGCAGAAGAAAGCCAAAGGGAGAAAGACCGTTACACACAGATGAGATATTATCGATGAAACCCCTCTCAAAGAGGAGATGTCTGATATCAGGGTGACCAGGAGGAGCATAAGTAAAAGACCTAGGTGAGATCGAGAAATTGAAATGTTTTCAGAAGAATATGTTAAAGGGGAAAATGATTTATATAAAGATCTTGATACTCAAACTACAGTCAAGCTTGAAACGCCATCAACCAGTAAAAGGGGTGCTGCAACTAAAGGGAAAAGGGTTAAAGGTGTGTCTGTATCATAGAAACCTAGAAGGAATTCTACTAGGGCCACCAACAAGTATAGACTGAAGTCAAAGGCCATGTTTAATCCATCAATCAAAGAAGAAAACATCATAGTCATCGAATATGACTCTTAGAATGCTGAAGCAAGTACTAGGAAAAGGGCAAAAAGAACTTCACTACCTAAGAAACCAGTCAGCAAAGGAAAAATAATGATTTCACCATCTACATGACCTGTAACGAGAGCTTCAACCAGATTAGCAAAAGCTAAAGAGATGGCTAAAGGTATCAGTGAAACCCCTGAGGATAAACAAGATCACTTTGAAGACTCAGATCACATATCAGATGTGCCTGAAGCTATAGATTCATCAAGTTTTGATGAAGAACATAGCTCAGGATTAGTCTCAAAGTACCAAGTTAAAGAAAAAGAACCCAAAGTCGCCTTAATCCTGAATGAACCTATACCTTTTGAAGAATGATCTGGATTCAGAGTTAAAATTAGAACTGATAAAGAAAGGATCAAGGAATTTCAAAAAACAATAAGACTATTAAAGAAAGAAAAGGCTCAGATAGAACAATGGAATGCTCGCCAGCAAGAAAGGATTCAGGGTTTTAAAAAGAAGAAGAAAGAGCAAAGGGAATTTCTCAAATAACTCAGGGAGATTAATTTCAGACTCTATTGGCACAATGTCGTGCTTACCACAAAGTTCAAACAGAAAAATGCTAAAGCTACTGCTATGATTATATCCTAAAGGTAACATGGAAATTTGCTACAATCATGATTTAAATGTTTTCCAGAAAATATGGCAAAGCTACTCATTTTTGGTCAATGAGATGCTAAGACCTTGATCTGTTTTACAAAATCAAACTAAATTCCTATTTTGTAGAGTCAAATGTAAATGCTGGCAATATTTTGCAATATCAAGCTGTTGAGCTGTGATCTATTTTGGGATTGTAGAAGCTCTTTTTGAGTGAACTACCTTAGTAGTTAGATACTATTCAAATCTAGTCATTAAAGCTATACTAGATGATAGGATCTGGAAGTTGTATAGATAGTTTAAATAGACAGAGGAAAGACTATGTGAAGGTCGAAAAATTGGAGATCTAGGGGACCTTTTTGTGAAGCTCATTGTAAAAGGAATTTATGTTCAATTTGACACTTAATAACAAAGGCATATGGATGGTTAGACCCTCTTTTTTCTACTCTGTTATTTATTTATTCATGCTTGAATTCATTATTCAAATTGCAATTCTTTTTGATTCTTGACTGTTAATTTATACAGTGAAAATTTTGCTGTAGAGATAATTTTTCAAGTTTTGATATCAAGCTGATACTCTTGTTTCTTTATGACATTTTGAGACGAGATTTCATGTGAAGTTTACAAATTGAAGACTTCATCTTCCTTTTTCTTATATTAGTTTAATCCATCTATGTGTCTACCTATTATTCAACCAATGGGATATGATATGTTCTGATCTTGATTTTCATGTCATGCTGTAACCTTGAACCATTTTTCAACCACCCTACAAAAAACCAAATCATAAAACCTTAAAAATATTTTGCAATAAAGGAATGATACCCTAGCTTTCCCTCTCACAGTCAAGTGCAACTTTAGGGACTAACATTTTTGGCGCCGTTGCCAGGGATGAAGAAATGAAGAGATCTTCCCCGGGGAAACGAAAAGTTTACATTCAGATCTTGGTGGTGAACACGATTTTGGACAATTATTTAAGACTGTGATTATTCACCTAGCGACTCCTTTGTGGTAATTCTGGCTCCTAAAAGAGAAGTTAAAGGACCTAAAACTCCTCTAAATTATTCATCATCAAATAAGAGACCAGTAACCAGAAAAAATCCAGATCTTGAGCCTGTTGCAGCAATTTCAGATCCTGAAAAGTTATTAAGAAAACCTAAAGTTCTTTCCGGTCAGTCTTCAATCTTAAAGGGAAAATTATCTTCAGAAGGTTCTCAAGGACAATCATCTGAAATCATCAAAACCCAATTAAATGAAGATGTGAATCCTGAAAGTGAAAATAAACCTGTTATTGAGTCCGATATAGTTTCATTCCCTTCAACTATTTTAGAATTAACTCTAGAATAGTGGAAGTTACTTACTGAACTCATTAAACATGAGTATCCAGAATTTTTGCCTATGACTAAAACTTCAAGAGGTCACAACACAGATATTAAGAACGAACCAGAGACACCTTTTTCGTCTCTTGGATCTGTCTCATTTGAGGATTTTAGATCACATTATTTTTCCTTTGAGAATCCCTTGTTTCTCAACCCATTAGTTGATCTTAGTCCAGAAGAGAAATCCTTATCTGTTAAAGATCAAGACTCAGGGACAACACATATAGGTTGTAATACATAAGGGACGCCTTCTACTTCAGCATTACCAATCTTACTCACTCCTAGAGCTCCAAAAATAGCTAATATGGCTGTAGACAGAATGGACGAAATAGTTGCAGCAAGGTATGCACCCTTGGTTCTTCCACAAGTCATGTATGCCTTTCCACCAAATGATTATATGAGATATTTGCCTAGGTTCAATGGAGATGGATCAATTACTGCTGTTGCGCCTCTTCCGTCACCTTAGTGAGAAAAATAGAGGTGCTTGCAAGCTCAGTTGGGTCTGCTGAGCAGGACAACTGCAAGGAAAAGAGTTAGGGAAAGAAATAGAAAACAACAACTAAGAGTTAAAATAAGAAATGCAATAACAACTAAATTCATGAGCATAGGGACATAGAGACAAAAAGAACAATGAGACCCATGTCACCAATGATAAGGCTGATATTAGTGAAAGAAAACACCGAGAAGCAAGGGGACTATGAGTCCCTTCTTCCTCCAAGGGAGGGCTCTTGGACCCCCACAAGGAAGCTCTTCTTACACAAAATAAAAATGAAAAATGGTGAAAGAAATCTTGGCTAATCCACTCAAGGGGTGAGAAGGATTGCCCAATGCAATGGTGAAAATATACTCTTGGAAAGGATAGAGTCCTCAAGAGAATAATGGCATCATAACTTTGCTTTGAATTCCTTGAAAAATGAAGTGTATCCATGGCCTTTTTATAACATTACTTTGAGCTATTGTTCAACTAGTTTGTAGTGTGAAAAGAGGCTAATTAGGGCATTTCTAGGTCTTTGACCAGCCATCCAATCGAATCTAGTCCAAATTTGAGTGTCAAATCGGCTTGGGAGCTGAACCATAAGTGGGTGGGAGGCCGACCACTCTCATAAATGTGCTGTTTCTCAGGTGCACGACTTTTTGCAATAACAGTCGCGCATCGTGCGCATATGCACGATTTCTGCGTACCTATTCTGCACATGTGCGCGCGGGCCCAACGTCTTCATAGCGCCCTTCAAATTTTCACTACTTTGTATAGTTTTTTACCCTTTATGAATGATTTGGTTTTAATTCAGGTCCATGGATGACTTCATCACTGTTTGACGATGCTGAGTTCTTGTAACCATGTGCAGACGAAATTTCAGTGATAACAGATGCCCCCTGATGGATGAGGTTAGGAGCATACGTATAGCCGAAATCCATCAATGTTTCTTCTACTAAGAGTGTTTTTGTAAGAGAGAGCAATAGTGGGATCGTCTAGAGCGATCTGTTGGAGGGAAAAAGGAACCGGTAGAACCCGATCTTCCATGAGGTGTGTGAAAAAGAAAACTGTGTACAAACGAAGCGGGCATGCCCTATGCTCGTGTCATGTAACTCAAAAAAGAGGAATGAAGTGTTGGTGTAGACAACTGCAGTGCCCTCGGGGGTGGTTGTGATAAAGGAAGAAGACAATTCGGCGGATGAACATACTCTGAATAGTAGGTAGTGATCATGGTAATAAGTATCACCGATTATGTGGGCATTGAAAGCCCATCCAAGTTCAGAGGTCTTCGGCAAATGAAAGAACTAACTGCAATAATCGCAAAGTAAGACCCACCGTAACATGAAAAAGTGTTGACGTCGAATGTTATGGGGGTCAACGACAATAGGGAGCAATTGTGTGTCGCCCCGTGCCATCCGAGATCTGTCATTGGGTGGGTAATGAGAATCAAGATACTGTCGCCCTTCTGGAAAGCTATGCTAATGTCGACAAAAAAGGGGAACACGACTCCCAGAAGCAAATGGCTTCGTGAAATCTACTAGGTGAGGTTAGGAAGTGGAGGAGGTACATGGACGAAGTCAAGATGTAGGAAGACTCAAGACGACCCTTGGTTGGATTATATGTGAGATAAAAAAGTGGCCGCAACCGTTCAACGAGGTCAAGTGTCATGGGGACGACAAGACCGGGGATAAGTTGTGCCAGAGGCGGGACAAGGTGAACAAATTCAGAGGGCAGAGGGAAGTGTCCTGTGGGGTACTCTGAAGATATGGACGATGCCGATCAAGGGTGGATGATAAGTAGTGCTCCAACCAAGGGTGACATGGGCTGTGATTATCCAAAAAGGGGAAGCAGGTTGTCAAAGGTGACGACAAAAAAAGGTAATGTAATGACTGGAAATAAAGACGTTTGTACAATAAATAACGAATAATTGGGGATAAGTGTACAAATACAGAAACGAGTGCCCCAGTGTGATATGGTTGGCCCGGAAAGGGCATAATTTGCTTGGGAAACTGATGGAGGGTGGGGGCCCCATGGGTGAGTTTCTGTATGAGGTAGGTGAAATCAAGGGAGATTGGCAGATGAGTAAATGGATTGTGGATGAAATGGAGGGTTCATGCTACTGTGGAGGTGCAACCCGACAATAGAACCATGGAGAGGTAATCTGGGAGTCCGTTGGGAAAGCTAGCAAAATGAGGAGAAGGATGTTGGAAATATTGTCATTGATGACAAAGGCCGTGGCAAAAGAGTTTTCATGTAGAGTTCTCTGTAAGAAAATCAGTGTATGGTTGAGTTTTGGATGGGCGCGTATGATCGCTGAAGAAGGTCGCCGACAACCGTTAGATCTACAGAAGCTGTGAGGAAGATAAGGCAGATAGCGTGTGGGCCAGGTAGTAGGTGCTTCATCGAAGAATCGGGAATCGGAGTTTCGCGAGTCCCGTGAACAAGTGCATCAGACATCGCAAAATCGCGATATGCGATTTCCCGATAGTGTGTGGGCCACCCTTGAGGACAAGTGGCAGGTCAAAGGCCTGTCGGAGGAGCAGCGTATCGAGAATCGACAAACCAGTATTCCCGTGAACGAAGGATCGGGGAAATCCCTAAAGGAAACCCTGACGCAGGATCTGAACCATCCATTCGGTGGGACGCGTGTCAGGAGTCCCTGAGGACAAGAAAGTTGAGACATTGAAAGTATCGAAATCCTGAGAGTTAATCTGAGCCGTCTGTCTGAAGAAGGACACGTGTCACGCAATCGTGCGTATCAGAGATCCGAGACACCAGGCATTAGGACTTGCAGGTCTCGAAACCCCGGAAAGATCAAGAGCCATCCATCTGGAAGGACGCGTGGAAAAGGACTGGGCGCTGTCGGCACTTTGTCCATCGGGAAATCGGAGATCCCGGTGACAAGGGATTTGTGCATTGTGAAATTGCGATCAGTGAAACCCCAATCAGTGGGGAACAACTGTTAGCACAACAGAGAAGGAGGACAACAACGTAGTGGAGAACAACTGTTAGCATAACAGAGCGTCAGGATTTGGACGATCGGGAATTCCGTGGGTGTATGCATTGAGGCATCACAAACCCCGTAGCCCCGACGGGGTAAGGTTATGGTCACGGAGTGACGGTCACATTGACCAGGAGCTAAGCTCAGGAGGGCTAGCGTATGAAAGGATCCATCGGGGATCAGAGAATCGCAAGTCCGGAGGACTTGTAAATTTTGATATCGCAAGTGACGAAATTCCGATAGGAGGAGCC
Organism: Picea engelmannii; assembly: GCA_009831015.1. Taxonomy (NCBI): domain Eukaryota; kingdom Viridiplantae; phylum Streptophyta; class Pinopsida; order Pinales; family Pinaceae; genus Picea; species Picea engelmannii. The sequence continues at coordinate 7,670 of ML843475.1, forward strand.
GCGACAAGAGGTAAGGCCACGGTTGTGGGGTAATGGTCATGTGGACCTGGAGCTGAGCCAGGAGGGCCAACGCATGGAGAAAAGGAGCTCATTGGAAATCGGGGATTCGAGTGAACAGTGAATCTCAACAGCGTAAAGTCCAAAATCCCGAACCCCGATATCAAGTCTGGAAAACCACGGTTAAGTGTAGAACGCCGTGAAGGTTAACAGGACCTGTGGATCGGGCATTTGCAGAGGGATTTCATTGGAGGAATCTAAAGAGACACTTTGACTTAGCATCATAAGATATGTCGAAACCCGATTTAAATTGGGTGCGCAGGTTTAATTCAAATTTTGATGTGGGACCCGATTTCCCCAGAGCAATGAATATGGACCCAAGGCAATAGGGATCGAAGCAGTGGTGAATGTTTTTCACCCATGGTTTTAAGAAGGGGTCAATGCTCGTTTTCTAATCGTGGATCGACAGGGCAAAGTAGAGCAGTTGCTGCAGTCATTTGTGCAGGCTGCAGGGAAGGTTTGAGGAGGGAGGAACCTCATTGTGGCAGTTGGGTGGCAGATCTACATTGACAGAGAGTTCTCTGCAGTGGGTTTAGCAACTAGAAGAGCAAAGGCATCATCTCTAGGTTTATTGTCTTTTTTAATAAGTGTTTAGGAGACTTTTGCAGCTGCCTTGCAGTCAGTAGATATGTGTTTCCTTTAGAGATAATTGCAGTTGTTGTCATAGCCACTAGAAAATTGTGTAATGATGTGATTTCGGGATACAAGTCTTAATAAGATGCCAGAACTGTCTCTTCTAAAAGAAGATGATGGCTAGCACATAGAACACATGTGAATCCAGGGTTGAAACTGCCTGATCCAATGTGAAAATAGATGAAACGCGGTCATCAGTGAGTCTGAGGGTTAAAGCCTTCAGTAGAAGCATCCTACTAGTAGAAACTGGTGCTATCTTCAGGGGGTTGAAGCTCCCTTCCAGGAAAGGCTGGTAAACGAGAGAAGGTTGCAGCCTTCTGCAGGTAGAAGCCTGCGTACTAGTATGAGTCTGCACTAGTACAATGTTGTAAAATGTTTTCTTAATAATAATCATTGAAGACAGAGACAACAACAACAGTGGTTTTCTCTCGATTTGGGTTTCCACCTTAAATCCCGGTGTTCATGTGATTTACTCATGTGCGTTGGTTTATTTTTTATTTACTGCACTAAATTACTGCTTAATAAACATCCGATGAATGAATAAATTCATAATAAGATCTCTGAATGCACTCTTGTTTTCTTAAGACTATACAATAGCTAGTATCTACAAAGTAGCCTAAGTTTTTTCAGTGAAAGAAAAGAGAAAATCAATTGATTGCTTGAAATACTAATTCACCCCCCCTCTCAGTATTTCTCAACAAAGGAGTATGTGGTTGATTCACAACATGATGTAAGACTATCGGGACTCCCATCCCTAAAGGGTTTTGAAAAACAACATGAGTGTCAGAAGTGCCAAAGGGTGCTATGAATGGGACAAGTCATGTGGGTAAGAGTACTACCGGGTGACAGTACCGAAGATGCAAATGGATGTGTGGGTACTACAGAGCTGAAATGGGGATCCTAGAGGCAAATGTCAGAGGGTGTGACTAGAAATGTAAGTGAGATTTAGAGGGAATGACTACATGCCAGTGCTGAGTATATACCTGAAGGGGTTGTGTCGATGTATGATGACCAAGTACTTGCACACATGAAAACCAAATACCCGACGTGAACAATATCTGAAGATAATCAAATAGATGAACATGTATTTGATAAGTGTGAATATGCGCATGTGTACCTGATCAGGGTATGAAAAATGGCGCCCTGGGGGCTCAGGATGGAAAGAGGCCCATGAACTGTTGTTATGTAGATGACGGGATGCTAATCCCGTGGCTGAAGACGGATTGAGAAATGGATGTCGGGATCTCTCGGAATGGTGAGTGGAAGTTTGGCAAAAAGGCCTATATATAGCTGTAGGGCCCACATTGCCACCTCATTTGTACTTGTTGCTATAGTGATTGGACGAGAAGTATTCAGAGGAGATTGTGAGATTCTGGGAGGACGAGGCATCCGATTAAGGACCCACGAGTGTCAGGTTAGTGGTCTGATCATCTTGCATAGAATTAGGGTTTCATTTTTTTGGGCAGGGGCTGTACGGAGGGTCGTACAGGGGTGTTTAGGGGTGTGGGCCCCACATGCCTGGGCGATCCGGTAATAGGCGTGCACATGTGCGTGCCTGTCCACGGGATAGATGCGCATGGGAGCGTTGGTAAGGGGATAAAGGGTGCACACGATGTGCGTGCTTGTTGGTTGAACAGGCGCGCACATGTGCGCGCCTGTCAGTTGAACAGGCGCTCACATGTGCGCGCCTGTAGAGTGAACAGGCGTGCCTGAGAGCACGCCTGTGTAATAAACAGGTGTGCATGCCTGCGCGCCTGTGTAGTGAACAGGCGTGGACACATGTGCATCTGTGGGGTGTACAGGCATGCATGTGTGCGTGGCTGTGGGTTAAGCACTCGCGTCGTGGAGGCAAGGTTGATGGGTGTAAAATGTTTCTTTTTTATGTTGTTGATTGTCCATGTGGCTGATTTAGGATGGTTTTATGTTGTGAAGGTGAGCTTCGGGCATGATGCCTATTGGTTGGCGAGAGAGGGATTGGTCCCAGTTGCGAGACGCCGTGGCTATTGAGGAGCCAGGTGTACATGCGACTTTGGCAGCCTGTGGGATGCTGAAGTTATTTGAGTGCCCCTTGATATGGGCGCAGGAGTATCTCCTGCAGTTTCCTATCCGAATGTGGAGTCCGGACCTGCACTGCTTCATAGTGCAGTGAGAGAAGATTCCCTTCACTGCGGTGGAGGATGTGTATTTTTTGACTGGGCTCCCACTTCTAGGAATGCCCCTACCGGCGGAGCTGGTGCTACTGAGAGATACGCCGCTAGAGACGGTGGGTCAGAGATATTGTTCAGGGCCGAACTATATGTCCGGCACAGTTGTGAGCATTGGGGCGATGGATGCCCTAGTGCATCGCTGTATAGCAGCGATGATTGTGAGAGTGTATGGTTCGCTGGTGACGCAGTGGATCAACAGTGGCCAGCTAATGGTGATAAAGAGAGTGTTGGCCAACGAGCATTTCTCCTGGAGGCTTATGTTGCATTCCAGGATGGTGGGGCAGTTGGACCACTATCGGTCCATGGATACAGGAGAGTTTGCCTTCGGGTCCATCTTGGTGGCCTGGTTTCTGGAGAGGGTGTTGATGTTGCGCCCTAGGATTCTATTGGGTGCGCCTTGGGCATGAGAGCCATGGATGAGGTGGTGGTCGACTGTGTTGCTTCGCCATGGTGTTGGCGAGGGTGGCCACTTCTTTACTGCAGAGGCGACACAGGTATGGCGGCAGATGTCGCAGGTGATATTGCAGTACCCCTATGCCGGGGTTGACTTCCGGGAGGATCCAAACATGGTGCTACCTCCACGGGAGGTGTTTGACTGTCGAGGTATGTTGATGATGTTGATATGTATGTTTTTTTGTTTTTGAGATAGCATGCCATATGTATATGATATAGATGCTGATACTATCTGTTGTTTGTTTGTATGTGCAGATGTGGCACCTCGCGGGCCTGAGGTGGATTTGTAGAGAGCATCGGCTCGTCAGGAGCCAGAGAGGCTACCGCGGGGAGAGAGACATCGACACGAGGACGCCGTAGTGCAACCAGTTGAGTCAAAGAGGGTAGTGAGGAGACACTGGTTTGATGACCCTGGTGTTGGGCCATCTCACGCTCCTACGGCGGCTGCTGGAGTGGATTTTGAGGACATACACCGTCGTCTGGAGGCGGTGTTACAGGATGTGCCTGAGGGAATATGGTCTCGCATCCAGGATGAGGGTATGTTGGAGCAGTGCATGGGGGTTCCGCCACCATGGTGGGTTGTAGTACAATGAGCAGCAGTGGCTGGTGCTGCGATGACTAGACGACTGCCGTCGGGGCAGAAGGGACCGATAGGGGGTGGACCACCACTGCTTGAGGGAGGGGAAGGTGGTGGTGGGATGCCACCGCCTGAGGGAGGAGAAGGCGGTGGTGCTCTAGAGGCACCATGAGTGGTGCTCTATGTATTGATGTATATATATATTTTTTGTATATATGCTGGTGAGCCCATTTTGTATTGAGGTGCTTCATTGGCCTGCAGATAGTTGTATTTTTGTATGTAAACATTTGGATGGAACTGTGGGCCTTTCGATATATACATGAGTATACATTTTTGAGATCTATGTGGTGTTTACATGTGTTTTGTTAATGTATTGATGATGTCTAATCTATATATGTGATGACAGTTTGTGTTATATGTTTAGGTATGTGTAGAGGTAGCTTGATGTGATATATGCCAGTCTAACACAATATAAGCTAGGTTATTCGTAATTTGATTCAATTGTCTTGGAATATGTGTAAATGTAATGGAATCAAAATGTTGAGATAAAAGTCTAACCTACAGGTATTTACGAAAGAGGCAAGGATCACGAATGCAGTACACATTGTTGAGCTGGAGTACGACTAGTTGAGAGTCGAGAAAGACACTAAGGTGATGAATACGATGATGTTGGGCATCGACCAGGAGGCCAATGACGACAGTGTATTCAACTTGGTTGTTGGTCGCTGAACCGAAACATATGCCGCTCGAATGGAGCATTTCATGTGAGGGGGTGTAGAGAGCCCAAGCAGCTAAATTGAGATTTTGCATCCAACGGCTGGCGCCGTCAGCATAACCGACGTGGTAGGCTGGTGGAGGAAGCATCTGTCAATAGAACAAAGGATAGTTTAGACGTGAGGGAGGAAAAAAGATTAAAAATGCTATAAAAGAAATAACCTAAATTAGAATGACTACGTTTAAGCATAAAATTTCTTTAGATACAACCCGTTGACGGGTTCTTTGAGAGAGAGGCCTTCGGGGGAGGCCAGGATGTATGCGCCTTTGGTGACGCAATGTTGGATAATGTATGGGCCATGCCAGAGTGACTCGAATCCGCCGTGGCCAAATGTATCATGAGCGATATCGTAAGCCAGGATGAGGTCACCTTCACTAAATGAGTGAAGGTTGACATGTTGATCAAAGGTAGCCTTGGATCGTTTTTTAGCTGCCTCGTTGTTCTGTAATGAAGATTGATGATCTTCATCCAGAGACTCTAATTTTAGCAAGCGCTGCTCCATTGGAGCAGTGTCGGGTAATAGCTCAATTGCGGTGCGTAAGGTGGGAATTTTTCACTCGATAGAAAGAGTGGCCTCAACCCCATGGACTAGATGAAACGGTGTGAAACCAATAGCTGTTTTCATAGCCATTCGGTAAGGTCATAGCGCAGAAAATAACATATGATGCCAATTGGTTTTATGTTTATTAACTGTGCGCTGTAACATGGTATTGAGGACTTTGTTAACTGCTTTGACCTGTCCGTTAGACTGAGTGTAATATGGTGAGGCAAACTCATGAGAGAATCCTAACCGAGATGAGAGTTTGACGAAGATCTCATTCTCGAAGTGTTTCCCATGATCGGAAATGAGTTGGAGTGGTACTCCAAAGCGGGATATGACATGGTTAAAGAAAAAACACGTTGTAGTGTCGGTAGTGTTGTTGGAGGTGGGCATGGCTTCTGCCCATTTGGTGAAGTAATCGACGGTGACAACAATGTATTTGTGACCATTGCTGGAGGGGGGATTACAAGTCATGAAGTCGATGCCCCATGTACAAAAAGGGCCGACAATGATGATGGGATGAAGAAGAGCGGGGGGAGATCAAGCTTTATTGGCGTAGATCTGACATTGGTCACATCGTTTCACGACATGAATGTAATCATGAAACAAGGTAGGCCAAAAGTAATCGGCTCGGATAATAATTTGACCAGTGGATTTGCCCGAAAGATGGCCCCCACATGCATCGCTGTGGCAGTCGTTCAAGACTCTATCGGCCTCATCAATAGTCAGGCATCGACGAAGAATGGTGTCGACTCCCCATCAGTATAGGATGTCTCCGATGAGGAGGTAGCGGGGGGCCTGATGGCGAATACGACGACGATCATCTCGTGAAAGGTGGTTACCGAACTTTTGAGTTCGGAGGTAGATGAGGAGGTCACCGTACCAAGGATCATTCAAAGTGATGTAAAATAGGTGTTCGTCGGGAAAGTCGGTGTTGACGGGGGTACTGGTGGTGTTAGAGGGGAGGGCCGTGACAAGTTCGGCGAGAACGAGGGCCTTCTTACTCTTAGGTGTTGAGAACTCGAGGTCGTACTCCTGAAGGATAACCATCCATCGAGCAAATTTTTCGTTAACTTGCCGACGACTGAGAAAGTACTGCATAGGGTTGGAATCTGCGACGACCTTTGTTGTGCGAAGTAGAATGTAGTGGCGCAGTTTCTGGACTGTGAGGACGACTGCAAGAGCAAGTTTCTCTTCGTGTTTATACTTCAAGGGTGGCCTTGAGAGGTTTTTACTAACGTAATAAATTACATGCTCACGATTGTCATCACCTAGCTGGACGAGAACTTCTGCTACTGATACAGCTGATGCTGATACGTAGAGGATATAGTCACGATTGTAGTTAGGTGCACTTATTAAAGGTGCGTTCGAGAGTGTTGTTTTAAGATCGTCAAATGACTGTTGGGCATGGTTGTCCCAGTGAAATGGGATGTCGTGACGTAGTAAGAGAAGGAAACTGTGTGCACGTATGGCGTAGTCTGGGAAAAATCGTTGTAGAAAGTTAGCTTTGCCTTGTAGGCTCTGAAGTTGACGTAAATTTCGGGGAGGTGGAATTTCGGTGATAGCTTGGAATTTGAGGGGGTCCACGGTAATACCGCTTTGGGAAACGATAAAGTTGAGGAGGCACCCTGTGGTGACACAGAACACGCACTTGATCGGATTCAAGTGGATGTTGTGCTGACGACACCGTTGAAAGATGATTCATAAATCATCAAGATGTTGGGTGCGTTTCTTGGATCGAGCTATGAGGTCATCCAAGTAGGCGAGGATGATATGAGCCAGATCGTAAAATATGTATGTCATCGCCCGCTGGAAAGTTGTGCCGACATTCTTTAAGACAAAAGGCATGAAACGATATGCAAAATTACCCCAAGGGGTAGTGAATGTGGTTTTATACTGATCGACGGGGTGAATTTGAATTTGATTATAACCAGAGAATTCGTCCATAAAGGATAGAGCCTCATGGCCTGCGCAGTCGTCGATAATTTGATTGATGAAAGGCGTTGGAAAGTTGTCTTTGGGACATGCGTGATTGAGATCGTGAAAGTCTGTGCAAATGTGGATAGTGCCATGTTTTTTGTTAACGGGTACATGGTTGGAAACCCATGAGGTATAGGCGATGGAGTAAATGAACCCGACAATGCATAATTTGTCAATTTCAGCTTTGATGGCCGTGGCTTTGGATGGGTGTAGCGGTCGTTGTTTTTGACGAACTGGTGTAATGTCGGGCCAGGTGTCGATGCGATGTTCGACGATAGAGGGATCGAGGCCATACATTGACGTGTATGACCAGGCAAAAATATCCCGATATTCCTGGAAGAGGGCTTTATAGGCGGTGATTTCTTGAGGAGTGCAAGCAGCGCCAATGGTGATTTCCTTGACGATGCCATTTTTAATGGAAATGTCGATTTTAATGGTTGGGGAAATGTTGGCCATGTTGCCTTCTTCAAAAGCATTAGGGGCAGGAATGGGGTTTTTGAACCAGTCAATAGGCCCTAATGGGATAAAATCCTTGGTTTCGACAGCGTAAATGGGTTGTTGGTTAGGAGGCGCGGAGGCTTCCTGTGGAAAGAAGAGTGCACAGTGGTGTAGCGCATCCCAGGGATAGTCCGGGTGGTTTAACTCTTCGAGTATTTCTTCGTCGCATTGGAAGTGAAGGGAATACAAGGGGTCATGAGGAGTGATATCAGTGATGGTGGTCGTGTGGTTGCCCCCTGGTGAGGAAGAAGTAGGGGGAACAATGTTAGGAGATGGTGAGGGTTCACTCGACATAAACCATATATTGAAGTACTGAGGGGTACCCGTGGTAGTTGGGTGTAAAATTTCCGTAGGGGAATGAGCGAGAGAGTTGGGGGGATTGGGGGGTGAATCCTCAGATAAGTCATCTAAGAACCATGGAGGCGTTGGAAGGGCATTGGGTTCAAGATAAATGACATGAAGATCTACTAGTGACGAGGTAATGTCAATTATCGACTCTGCGGGCCGTTGAAGCAGGGTCAATTGGCATTGCCTGTATTCAAGGATCATAGGACAATGGTATGTAAAATGAGCTAATGAGTCGCAGAGAGAGCAAGGGTGTCTCATACGTTCATTGACTGAAGTGGTGACATAACGAATGTCAGTGATATTTGTGGAGGAGGACGTAGCAGGATTGGGGTTGCTCTGGAAGCTCTGGCGTACTGCGGCTAATGTTTACCGAAAGCCTGGTAGTGCTGGACAATGGTGGGTATAATGGCCATATTCTGAACATATAGCGCAAGCGAATTTGGTCCGCAACCCTTTACTACTGGAATGGGGGGTGGTAGTGGCAGGACTAGCTATAGTGGTGAGTGTTGGGGGAGTGTGATTGAGTGGAATCAAATTCTGTAACTCTGGTAGAGATAGGCAGTTGTTGGTTTGGTGTCCCTCTTTCTCACATAGTGTGCAAGGAGGTTGGATGCGTGGAGGAAGTGGAGCTGTGGGCTCCTTCTTCTTTCTCCTACCCCCAGCTGTGGCAGGGGGGTTAGTGAGTGGGGGTGTGGTGGGAGTATGTATGGGAATCGTCATGGGGATTCCTTCTTTTTTGGGGGGGAGGGATGGTCGAGGGACCATCTCTGGTGGGTGTAAATACCAAACTAGGATTTCTAACACCATATTAGGTAGGGTGAGCGTTGCGGCTACCTGAAAAGCTTCGATGCCTGGTGGAGGGTAAAAGAAGGGAATTTGGGTGATGGCTTGGGGAACTGTCTCCCAAACTGGGATATGTCCTTGGGGAGAGGTGGAATCGTGGACTGGTGGGGTCGACGAGTGTGTAGGAGGTTCTTGAGGGGGGAGTGCTGCGATGAGTGGGATGTCAGATATGATAGAAGCCTCGTTAGGAGGAAGGGTATCCTCTGTGTGAGTTCCGTTAGATGATATGACGCATACTTGATTGTAAGGATGAAGGAGTGGTGGTGCTCCATGGCAAGTTCCTAATAATGATGGATCTTTGAAAATTCCAGGACCCATATCGACGAGTGGGTATGCATCGGGGCTTGTGTGGATGAGAGGAAGAATGTTATCGATGTTGGCAGATGGATTAGGCTCGTAATGTGAGACTTGGTCAATAGTAACGATCTTCCCATTGTGAGGGCACATCATTGTCCGAAAGATGGAAGATGCCACTACCTTCATAGCGTACATGTAGCTACGACCGAACAGGATATTATAATCGAGTGGGGCATCGATAACTTCGATGTCGATGAGAATAGTCTTGCTCCCGAGTTCAACGGGGACATTTTGGAAGATCCCTTTAGGAGACGATGGTCATCCGTCATAAGCTCGTAAGGTGATGGCAGAGGGTATGAGTTCGGGGGAACCAAGATTCTGCCATACTGTTTTGGACATAATGCATGTAGATGCACCTTCATCGATGATACACCGATGAACTGTTATGTTCCGTATTTTTACTGGTATTTGAAAAGCGATCAAGGCGAGAAGGCGAGGTTCTCTGCTATCAAGATCAAAGGTAACGAGTTGAGTATCTGCGGGGTCGACTGCCCCCAAGGCATAAACTAATGATTTCCGCTGAGTAGGACAAGTCTGGAGGACCTCCAAAAATGACATGGCAACCAAGTATTGTGCTAACTCATCTACCAAACTATAGTTATGAGCTGCCCTATCCTGTGGGTTGTGGACATTCCTGCGCAATGGGATGTGGGGGATGTGAAGCGGTGGCTCAGCGGTAGGGAGAGGAATCACTAACGGGGGTCCCGTCGGTGTAGGGTTTGTCTCTGGGGGGATAGGAGGAGACTCAACAGGTGCATGATATTGACGATTACGTGTTTGCAGAAGGATTTCTTCCTCACTAGTGAGGAGAATTGTGTGATCTGCTAGATTGTTGGGGTTGAGGTATTGTCCCACCTGAGGTGGAGGATGTTGTGTGTCCTGTTGGGTGTTTATCACACCTTGATGTGGAATGGGATTCTGCAGCACGACAGGAGGGGGTTGTTGCACATATTGTTGTGGTGCCTGCTGAGGGGAAGGCAGTGCTGGAGGATGGGGAAGACTACCAGAGTCTTTCAACCATTTGAAATCAATTATTTGGGGGCAATGATGGGTGTAATGGCCAAACTCACCACAAAGGGAACAAGGGAAGTTGGTTTTAACATTATTTTTATTTCTCCCTTGGCGTCGATTATTATTTCCCCCCTGGGGGTTTTGATTCCCTTGGTTCTGGTTGCCCCCAATGGATTGGTTCTGCTGGGGTTGATTCCCGCCTTGACCTGGGTTGTTGTTGTTCCTGTTCCATCCTTTCTTTTTGGCATTGTTCAATGGATGGGTTGGATTGGACGTATTCAACTGTTCGTAATTTTGGTATTGCTAAACGACAGAGGGTTGAACAAAATTCACCCTCGCATGAGGATGTGGGGGAGCCATGGGTTGTGGGGGACCAGGAAATGGGAAGTATGGATTCTGTGGTGGTAACGATCCATAAGGTACATAGGAAGGTGTATTGCTTTCGCTAGTACTATAAGCTAAGGTAGAGGGGGTACCAAAGTTCGTTTGAATAGGTGGATGTATGGGGGGTGTCGACGGTGGTCCACTGATGGGTGGAGGTATCACAACAGGGTATGGTTGTTGATAAGGGGGTGGGGTGTAATAAGAAGTGCCCCCATATGCCGGCGGGTATTGAGGTGTTCCATACATCGGTGGTGGTTGGGGTTGTGGACCGTGGTGAGTGGTGGTACCAATCAGTCCGTCTGCTGAGTGAGACATCCCAGGTTTGTCTTGGCCAAATGGAACAGGATTTGGAAGATCAGGAAGTATAGTGTATAAGTACCTTGACTGTGCATATATGAGGTCATATTGTTGGGCCTTACTGATGGATTCCTCTTCAGATTGAGGGAAGGTGGAAGCTACATCCTTACCGATGAGAGAGAGAAGTGATCTAAGAAACCAGTCGAGACATTGTTGCTTGGTGGTGTCTGCTTTGCACAAACTTTGTCGCCTACGCCACTCGTGAATGTGGTCAGCGATATGTGTGGCTGAGGTTTGTTTGAAATTATAAAGTAGTTCTAGACCATTGTCGTGGCGGATTGGTAATTGGAAGAAGGTAAAGAATGCTTTAGCCAAGGACTCAAAAGTCGCATGGGACCCTGATTTTTCTTCTACATACCATTTGGACGATGGGCCAGTGAGTGTGCGTTGAAATAATCGCAGTCTGATGGAATCATCCATAATGCTATTGGAAGAGAACCATAGGTGAAAGGTCATGACATGGTTGGCAGGGTCATTGCCTGCCTTTCCTTCAAATTTTGGTATGTCCGAAGGTAGTTTGGTGGGCATTGCAGGCCATGTGGGAGCATGCAATATAGGATCATTGGTGAGTTTGTTGAGATCTGATATGTTGAGAGAGGCCAAATATGGCATCTGCAGTGGGGGGGAGGATTAGCTCCGGCCATGGTGTGAGTGTGTTGTGAACCTGATCCTTGAGGGGGGATAGGTGGGTTGGTGCTTCCTCCTTGAGAGGAAGTTGGTCCCCCGCTTCCGTGTAAAGGAGAGCGAGTGAACGAATGACCTTGGGAAGTGGACCCAAGTAATGTAGAAGCAAGCAAAGCTAGTCCTAAAATAGTAGCACTCACAGGAGTGTGTGAAGGAGGTGCCGATGAGTGGGCATGACCAGACACTCCCCCTAAGATAGGAGGGAGGTTGAGCAAGCGTCGTGAACGACGGGGGTTCTGTGGGTCCCCTATGATGTCTGACTAGCTGCGTGAATGTGTGCAAATAGTGGTGAGAGTAATATAGAAACAAGAGCCTTTGCGTTAAATTTTACACAATATATATATCCAAATCAAACTGTAATCAGAGGTGCATCATACATAAAATGTTTTTTTTGAAAAAGAAGCATATATGTGGGTAAGTGTGTTTTGTTCGTGTGGGGAATCAAAAGAAAACAAATGCTCGTGTCCTAGAAGACGTAACATCCTTCCTCTCAAATAGCATTGGACCTTCCAATAATACTCAACAATGGGGTCTGAAGTCACTCGAAGAGAAACTAGTGAATAATGAAATAATTGGTTATAATGAGGGGTAAAGGGGGCATATCCCGAAAGAGCTGGCAATATTTCCCAATAGAGACACAAAATCCAATCAAGGTGCAATTGCAGCCCACAATTGCCACCTGGGTAGATGTCCTGAAATTTGGTCACTAGGTACCTTGGTCAAAGTGCATCATTTACATTTTTGGCCTAAGAAATGGGTCACGGGCTGGATCCTGTCCAAGAGGTGGGTGCCTCAAGGGGGGACACATAGAACAACTGGACCTTGGCCTTCAACCCTTCACGGGTATCTCCTTGCCTTATGGTGTTAGGAACACTTGACTTGGAGGATTTTAAGTTCCCTATTTGACAACTTCTATGGTTTTGACAATGTGAGAACCAGATAACGGGGAGTTATTTGGATGCCTATCCCCGAAATCCTACCTAGACTAGAAAATTTCTTTTGGCACCTCCTATGGAGGAAAACTTAGTGAGTTTTTAGAAATATTTTATATGTAGTTGTTTTGGGAGGTTGGGGGTGTAAACCAACCTCGTTGATTACAATGGGAGTGGATAGTTTCGTCAAGAAAAGGGTGGGGTATTTTCAGAATCCCTTTGGAGGAAACTTACTTTGAGCTCCATGTTTCAAGAAGAAGCTATGTGAGTGATACGTGACTTTTGTGTGTGAGTGAAAGTGTGCCAATTGTTTAGTGAATTAGATGTCACCTTGCTGCATGTGGACTTCACTTGGTCCTTACAAGTGTTTGATTACCTAATTAACTAAGTGCCTTTGGTACAACCTTGCGTAATTCAAAAGTCCCTAGGAAGCTAGCATATGGACATGTGGATCCGTTACTATCCCTTTAACTCCCTATTGTGATGTAATCTAAGAAAAGCTTTGAAACTATCCTAGATTGATCATGTGGGAATGTATGGGCCCGTTACAAAACCTTTAAACTTCCCTAGTGATTTGATCTAAGAAAGAAAATTTCAACACTATCCTATCTTTGTAGCATGTGGGCATGTATGGGCCCGTTACAATATTAATATGTGTTTGAAAAAAGTAAACTAAGAGGAGTCCCAAAAAGGGTTGCTGTCCTCTCCTAAATGTTTTAATGTTCTTAAGGGATATGAAATCGTTTCACAATCTTTTTTTGATTCTCAAGATCGCTTGGAGGCGCGAGAGAAGAGCATACTAAGCGATTGTTATTCAAATTCTAGTCCCAATGCAAGTTAAATGTGATTAAAAATGATTTCCAACTTATCTTGTGAGTCAAAACAAGCCATCCATGTGGCGAAAAATGAAAGAAAAGAAGGGAAATTGATTTTAACCTTCTAAGTGCCTATGTGTTTTTGACTAACCCCTTTATATGATGAGGGGACTAAGTGTGGTGCAGCTTTAAAACATGCTTGAAATCAATTTTAAGAAGGCAAATGGCCTTCCCCACATCTCAACAACTTTACAATGTGAATTTTTGCACAGATGCGCGGGTCTCAGTGGAGATAGAGGTGCACAGAGCGCATGTGCGCGAACAAAGAAAAGTCAACGAGCGCATGTGCGCAGAACAAAACTGTGATTTAGGCGCATGTGCGCACGATGCGCATCTGTGGGCCTAAAAACCCGCGCATATATGACACACGATCGAGAATAAAAAATCCGTATGGATTTCTCTCAATTCAACTTGGAATTGGTTGATTGGCAGGTCGGCCTAGGCCGGTTAGTGTACCTGCAAGTTAAACAAACTAGAAGAGAAAGAAAAACCCAAATGGGGTAGGAAATTGATACCTTTCCCCAGTGGAGTCACCAATCTATTGTGCCTCTTCCGTCACCTTAGTGAGAAAAATAGAGGTGCTTGCAAGCTCAGTTGGGTCTGCTGAGCAGGACAACTACAAGGAAATGAGTTAGGGAAAGAAATAGAAAACAACAACTGAGAATTAAACTAAGAAATGAAATAACAACTAAATTCATGAGCATAGGGACATAGACACAAAAAGAGCAATGAGACCCATGCCACCAATGATAAGGATGATATTAGTGAAAGAAAACACCGAGAAGCAAGGGGACTATGAGTCCCTTCTTCCTCCAAGGGAGGGATCTTGGACCCCCACAAGCAAGCTCTTCTTACAACAAATAAAAATGAAAAATGGTGAAAGAACTCTTGGCTAATCCACTCAAGGGGTGAGATGGATTGCCCAATGCAATGGTGCAAATATACTCTTGGCAAGGATAGAGTCCTCAAGAGAATAATGGCAGCATAACTTTGCTTTGAATTCCTTGAAAAATGAAGTGTATCCATGGCCTTTTTATAGCATTCCTTTGAGCTATTGTTCAACTAGTTTGTAGTGTGAAAAGAGGCTAATTAGGGCATTTCTAGGTCTTTGACCAACCATCCAGTCGAATCCAGTCCATATTTGAGTGTCAAATCGACTTGGGAGCTGAATCATAAGTGGATGGGAGGCCGACCACTCTCATAAATGCGTCGTTTCTCAAGTGCGCAGATTTTTGTGATAACAATCATGCATCGTGCACATATGCGCGATTTCTATGTTCCTGTTCCGCGCATGTGCACGTGCGCCCAATGTCTTCATAGTGCCCCTCAATTTTTCACTACTTTGTATAGTTTTTTACCCTTTATGAATGCTTTGGTGTTAATTAAGGTCCATGGATGTCTTCATCACTGTTTGACGATGCTGAGTTCTTGTAACCATGTGCGGACGAAATTTCAGTGATAACAACTGCTGAAGAGCATTTGAGTTCGTTTTATAGTTTTGCAGATAATTTCAATGTAGAGCATGCTGATGTGTGGATGAGACTATTCGTACAAAGTCTAAATGGGGAAGGAAGAAAGTGGTTCATGAGTTTGCCTCCTAATTCAATAGCTGATATCGTGGCCTTAGATGATGCCTTTCTTAAACATTGGGAAGACAAGAAGGACTTTTTATACTACATCACTGAATTCAGTGCTTTAAGGAGGATACAAGGTGAATCAATACCTGATTTTACCAAAAGGTTCAACCAGATGTATGGTAAAATTCCAGAGGAGATAAAACTTTTAGAGACATCAACTAAAATCACTTTTGCCAATGCATTCAATGCTGAATTTTCCTTGTTGCTTAGGGAAAGAAGAAACACTACCCTCAGCCTGATGCAAGATTCTGCTATCGAGGTAGAATCAAACATATTATCAGCAGACAAATTGAAGTCTAGAAATGAAAGAGACAAGAAAAAGAAAAAGGAAGAATTGCCTTCATTTTCTAATTCAACATCTGACTCTAAAATGGATGAAATGGATAATATGCTGAAAACTCTGACATCTGAAATGGCAAGGTTGAATATAGAACAAAAATAGTCCAATAGACCTGCACAGGGGGTCGGTTACATAAATCCAAATCAGTTTAGGAGACCAAATAATGTACCTCAAATCTTACCAAGAGAAAGAAAAAACCAAGATGACCAAAATGTGTTACCTCCTTTTCAGAATAATGCAATAGATGAGGAGGAGGATGAGGATGATATAGAAGAAGACCCTGCAGTTCATTTGAATGATTCCGAGTCATCTCCTCTACATATGACACAACAGGATTATGAAGATGCCTTGATTGCAAATCAATTTGAAGAAGGGGATGAAGATGAGATCGTCCAACAGGAACCTAAAAGGAAAAAATATAATCTCAGATCTGGTTCGAATGCACCTAAAGTTGATACACCGGTTTCCACAAAGAAGGCCAATACTCCAATTAAGACATGAATTATCAAAGGTGTTCCCAAGATCCAAGTTGATCAATCATTAAAACAACCTGCCAAGGATAATACTGTTAACATAAAGGAACTAGATATAAATGTTTCTGCCTTTAGTTTAGAACATAAAATCAACAAAATCAAGATTTCAGTGCCATTATTAGAACTCATGAAAACAGAACCTTTCAGAAAGACTGTTCTCAAGGCTCTACAGGCTCCAACTCATGTCACCTTTTCAGATACAGTCAATCTAGAGGATGAAAACCCTGCTATAACTATTGGACCTCACATTGAAGATATAATTTATGCCTCTCCACCTTTTTACATTTCATTAAATATCCATGAAAAGATATTGCACAATTGCTTAATGGATTCTAGTGCCTTGCATAATGTAATGTCCAAGGTGGTGATGGAATAATTAGGGTTGGACATTACTAGACCGTATCATGATCTATATTCTTTTGACTCCAAGAAATTCAAATGCCTTGGAGTTATGAAAGATGTGGTTGTTACTCTTTCCCAATTGCCTATGAAGAGTGTGGTATTAGATGTTATCGTGGCTGACATACCACCAAAATTTGGAATGCTTCTTTCAAGATCTTGGGCTAAGAAGGTAGGTGGTACTTTACAGATGGACCTTAGCTATGCAACCATACCTGTTTTTGGTGGGGAACAACGCAGATTATACAGAGAAGTTAGATTGACTTATTTGGTAAGTGATCACAATAATCCCACTAATTATCCTATATATGCTGTAGAAGATGATCTTGGTTCTTCTATTTTTCACATGAGTGAGGAAATGGCAGAAGTATCAGTCAGAAAGTCAACAACTGCAGTGGGAGACAGTAAAGATAATTTTGTTTGGAAAATGTATTTTGACAGAGCATGTTCTAAAGAAGGTTTTGGAGCTGGTATTGTCTTCATTTCCCCTACCAAGGAGGTTATCCCCATGCCATATAAACTCGAATTTGACACCACTAATAACATCAGTGAGTATGAAGCTTTGCTGTTAGGTTTGAAAGCTGCTAGAGAGATGGGAGTAGATAAGTTGTCTGTTTTTGGAGACTCAGAACTTATTATTCACCAGATCAAGAATATATACCAAACCAAACAACAAAGGTTAAAACAATACAGAAATGGGGTGTGGGAGTATGTGGATAATTTCTTTTCTGCATTTAATATCACTTTTGTGCACAGAAATTTGAATCAGCAGGCCGACTCTTTGGCACTAGCAGCTAGCAACTTTAAAACTCCTATGTTTCCTAATTTGAAATTCGAAGTTGGAGTAAGAAACAGACCTTCAATACCGAATAATATAAAACATTGGTAGGTTTTTAAAGATGATGAGGAAATTCAAAGATTTTTGAAAACTATTGAAGAGTTTTCTAACATTTCAATTGACCAAGATGACAAAGATGGAGAAGCAAAAATACATGTTGCAGAAGTCCTTCAAGATACAATTGCTGGCCACAAAATCATTGAACTGAAGACAAACCATCTACCCAAGGGTTTGGTCCCACTAGAAAGGTTGTTCGATCATAATGATGTTTCCAGGAAGGTTGTTATCCAAACATAAGAAACAAATGTAGTAGACTGTGACATTAGTCTAGATGCAAATCCCAGGTTGGTAAAAATATCTAGGAAATTGTCACAAAAATAGAAAGAAGCATATATTGAATTAATGAAACATTATTCAAACATTTTTGCATGGTCTTATGAAGATCTGAAGGTGTTTGATACAGAGATTATTCAACACAAAATTCCTCTGAAACCTAGATCAAAACTTGTTAAACAAAAGTTCATGCAATTTAATCCTTTACTGTTACCTATAATAGAAAAGGAGCTGAAAATGTTAATGGAAGAAAAAATCAAATAGCCATTGAGATACTCGAAATGGGTAGCCAACTTTGTACCTGCCAGAAAAAAGAATGGAGAGATAAGGCTCTGTGTAGACTTCAGGAATCTAAATAGGTGCTCTCTGAAAGACAATTATCCATTACCAAAAATGGATTATATCTTAAGAAGAGTTGTCGGCGCAAAAATAATCTCTATGCTTGATGGATATTCAGGGTACAATCAAATATCAGTAATGGAAGAAGACAAAAAGAAAACAACTTTTACACTCCTTGGGGCACCTTTATGTACAAAAAGATGCCCTTCGGATTGATGAACACATGAGATACATTTCAAAGGGCTATGGATATCGCTTTCATTGGGGAGAAAGACAGGTTTGTGGTTATTTGCCTTGATGACATCACTATATTTTCGGCATCCGATGAAGAACATTTACAGCACTTGAAGCGGACCTTTGAGAAATGCAGGAGGTATGTCATATCACTTAATCCTAAAAAATCACATTTTGCCATGGACGAAGGAAAGCTTATAGGACACATTGTTTCACCTGAAGGTTTTAAAATAGATCCAGAAATAGTAAAGGCTATTCAACAAATCAACATTCCAAGAAATAAAAAATCTATTCAGTCATTCATTGGTAAAATTAATTTTTTAAGGAGGTTTATACCTAACTTTGTAGAAATTTTCAAGTACATCACTGACATGTTGAAAAAGGATGAAGAAATTAAGTGGATACCAGAAGTGAGAGAATCCTTTGAAAGGATCAAACAGGCTATCGTTCAATCACCTGTTCTAATTAGCCCAGATTACTCCAAAGAATTCATGATTTTTTCATTTGCATCAGAGAATACCATAGTTCTTGTTCTTCTGCAGAGAAATGAGCAAGGATACAAGCAACCTATCTCTTTCCTTAGAAAAACCCTCAGAGACTCTGAATTGAAGTATGATTTAATAGAAAAACAGGCCTATGCCTTGGTAAAGGCTTTAAAATCCTTCAGATTATATGTTCTTCAATCTAAAATTAAATCTTATGTCCCAAGTAGTGCAGTAAAAGAAATGTTGGTTCAGCCAGATTGTGAAGGAAAGCGAGGGAAATGGATTACCAAAATCCTGGAATACGATCTCACCATAAAGCCTACTCAGCTGATAAAAGGAAAAGGCCTCGCCAAATTAATGACATAATCTAATTACAAAGAAATTGGGTTATACCATCTTTCAGACATGACATAAGACTCTTCTGTCCAGATTGAAGAAATAAATTTACAGATAAACAACAAGTATTGTTCTTCAAAATGGTACAAAAATATCGTATTTTTTCTGCTGAATTTTCAATCTCCCCCAGAGTTGGATAAATCAAAATTCAGATCATTAAAGTTGAGAGATGTAAAGTACTTTATTGTTGATCAGACCCTGTTTTGGAAATACCCCAATGGTTTTTTGTTGAGGTGTGTGGATGAAAAGGAAGCTAAACAAATCTTTCATGATCTGCATCATGGTGTCTGCGGAGGCCATCATCATTGGAAGGCTACTGCCTTCAAGATTCTTAGAGCAGGCTATTACTGGCCAGTTCTATTCTCAAATATTTTTGCTCAGGTCAGGGCATGTGAACCTTGTCAGAAATTTGCTGCAAAGCAGAAACTTATTTCCCTGCCTCTGAAACCAATCATCGCCCATGGACCGTTTCAACAGTGGGGATTGGATTTCATCGTAGAGATTAATCCGTCATCCTTAGGACAACATAGATGGATTCTTACAACCACTGATTATTTTATGAAGTAGATTGAAGAAATTTCGACTCAGAATACGACAGACAAGGTAATCATGGAATTTCTAGAAGGATATATTTTTTCTAGGTTTGGCTGTCCTAAAAAACTGGTCACTGATAATGCACAGGCTTTTAAATCAAATTCCATGATTGAATTCTGCAATAAGTATAGTATCAAACTGGTTCATTCTACCCCCTTCTACCCCCAAGGGAACGGATTGATAGAATCTTCCAATAAGACTCTGATAAGGATTATCGAAAAATTATTAAGAGAAAATAAAAAATCAAGGGATTCCAAGTTAAAGTTTTCCTTTTGGGCTGATCGTATCAGTAAAAAAAATTTTATTGGGACATATCCTTTCCATATGGTATATGGGACAGAAGCAATTATCCGAACTCAATTGGGCCTATTGGTTTTAAAGTTTCTGCAAGAAGAACTAGAGGAACCCAATGATGTCCAAAGAAGAATTTTTCAGATGATTGAAATTCAGCAGGTCAGAGAACAGGTTAATCAGAAAGCTGCTACTCATCAAAGAAAAATCAAGGCTACATTCGATAAGGGAACTAAGAAATATGTTTTCAATGAAGGGGATTTGGTGTTAAGATGGGATGCCAGGAGAGAGGATAAAGAAAAACATGGAAAGTTTGATAACCTATGGTATGGTCCTTTCAGGGTAGCCAAGGTAGTCAACAATAACACCTTTCTCCTGCATAATTTAGATAACACTGAAATCTTTGGGGGCCCAGTGAATGGAAGGTTCTTGAAGCACTATTTTCTCTAAGGGCTCATCAGGTTTCAGTTAGTACAATAGGTTTTTTCTTTCAATAAAGACTCCATATACCCAATGGACTTGTTTTTTACAGTTATGATGAGAATAAAAGACTGACAGTCGCAGGGAAATTAGTAGATCAGAGATAAAGGAAAGGCAATGGTCTGCAGTTCTTGGAGTTTGCTATAAAAAATCCATCCCCAAAAGGAGCCAATGTTAGTCTCTAATTTGGTCTTGGTTTAGTGAGAAACCCTTATCCTAAACCCTTCTTACGCACACTTCATTTTCTGTTTCCAGTTGATTTCAATTTTTGTTTTTAGTATCTTATGGTTTGCATTATAGTCTTTGGATAGTTTATTTAAGTTTGATTTTGAAAGACATGGTTTTAAAACGAGGTGTCACCTTATATTCCTGTTTGAATTTCAAACTTTCAAATTTTTCTAAGTCATGAATAGCGCTACGGGAATATGGCTATTCATGTAGCTCCAAATAATCATGCCTTGATACGTGCCTGCCATCCTGATTTCGTTATGATGACATGAATCGTGGGTTGAGAGTTTGCATGCATCCATGAAATCTTGGAAATCATTTGCAAATTCAACCATTTCATAATCCGATTGTTGTGTACCCACGCAGGACTCATTTTAAATCACTCATTTCTCAATGATCGTTATATTATACCTATTCGATTTTGCTGAATTTAAATGCAGGTATTCACTCAAAGGAACAGTGCACACTAACAATTGCAGGTGGAAAATTTGGAACCCGAGGGCCCTAGTTGCAGAATTGTGTTTTGATGGCGCCAAAGAGGAGCGGACAGGTTGTCAGAATAGAACCAGAGGGTGCTGAACTTCTTGAAGCCTATCCTCAGATGGCTCAAAGGTTCAGAGACGCTAGGTGGTTTGAATTCCTTACCACTTTTCAGGGTTATGATGAGCAGGTCTCCATGGAGTTCGCTCTGAATTTTGATGGTCACGAGGTGGAAATCAGTAAGATGTTGATGCTAGTGACAGAGAAGACTATTGCAAAGGCTTGCAGGTTGGTGGTTGGAGGAGAAATATCTTGGAAGAAAGAGCATGTGGTTACAAAGTTTGTAAACCAATTCCTGCTTCCAGATAAGAAAAATCCGGATTGGAAAAGGGGAATACCTCATAGTTGGATTTGACCTGAATGGCACACGGCTCTGATCATGATCCATAGGTATATCACCTGCAAAGGTATATTTTCACTGGTCTATATCTACCACATCAGGATACTAATGCATTTAAATGGTGATTACCCTTTAAATCTCCCTTATTTTCTACTCAAAATCTTGACAAAAATGTCAAAGAGAGTGTAGTCACTCTCCACCAATGCTAAGAGCAGTCTGTTCCATCAAGTCCTAATTAAAACCTTAGTCATGTCTGCTTTGAGTGAATTATAGAAGCCTTGGAGCTGGCTCACACAATATTTAAACCCTAACACCCAGTCCAATAAGCAGAAGAAAGGAAAAGGGAGAAAGACAGTTACATAGAGCCGAGATATTTTCGATGAAACCCCTGTCAAAGAGGAGATGTCTGATATCAGGGTGACCAGGAGGAGCAGAAGTAAAATACCTAGGTGGGATCAAGAAATTGAAACTTTTTTCTGAAGAATATGTTAAAGGGGAAAATGATTCAGATAAAGATCTTGATACTCAAACTACAGTCAAGCTTGAAATGCCATCAACCGGTAAAAGGGGTGCTACAACTAAAGGGAAAAGGGTTAAAGGTGTGTCTGTATCACAGAAACCTAGGAGGAATTCTACTAAGGTCACCAACAAGTATAGACTGAAGTGAAAGGCCATGTTTAATCCATCAATCAAATAATAAAACATCATAGTCATCGAAGATGACTCTGAGAATGCTGAAGCAAGTACCAGGAAAAGGGAAAAAATAACTTCACTGCCTAAGAAACCAGTCAGCAAAGGAAAAAAAATGATTTCACCATCTACAGGACCTATAACGAGAGCTTCAATGATCCAGGTGGATATTGGTGGCCACCCACCTTTCTTAGCTGGCTCAAAACAACTTTCTAGCAATTTTGATAATTTACTATTTTTAGCAGTTTTTTGGGTCCTCAACTTTCAAAGCCGTTTTGAGGCCCTAAACGACGTTTTTTGGGGTATGTGGCAGTTGCAAGATTTTATTAGGAAATTTTGTGCAATTGTTGCATTCCTTGGATAGATATTTCCAATGGGCTATCATACGCCTAAAGCGGAGATCGTATGCAAAAGTTATGACCCCAGGAAGTTGATGTACTGACTTACCCCAACGGGGCCCACATGACTTTTGGCGCTTCATCTCCTAGGGTTAGGTTTTTTGATGTTTAGGGTTTTTGAAACTCCTATTTATTGTAAAAAGGCCTTGAGAGCCTCATTGTAATCATCTTCTTGCGAATGAGCATAGCCATCACATCTCTTCTCAGAGATAAGCTGCCACCATTCCAACAAGCTTGTTTTCCGCTGCATTTTACAGTTTCAGCTTATTTTCTTATTGAATAGAAAACCTGTTTTACTGTATCTCTATTATTTTGTGTTAAGCATTTGGTAATAATCTATAGTCATTTCGTTCTGCTCATAAAATCCATATCAGTGGTATCAGAGCAGTTTTCTCCTTGGATTCTTAATGCATGTCCCCAGCGAGGTCGGAGTACAAAGATTTGGGTCTCGAGCTTGTTTCTCTTGAGGACAAAATCTCTCGCACACCTAAGTGACCTCTCATGTAAGGAGAAAATAAATATTATGGGACATGAGATCCTTTCAAACTATTGATTGAGGAAGTCCTCAAGCAACAGAGGAACGAGATGATGGATAATTTCATGCAAATCCTTCGGTGACTACCAACAGGCGACACATCTTCTTCGAGCGGAGGCACCGCCCCCTTCAAGGTACAAATAAACTTTGATATTCCTATATTTGAAAGTCATATAGACGCAGATGCTATAGACAAGTGGTTGAATATACTAGAAGGGTATTTCTATGTCCATAACTTTTCAAATAGAGAAAATATTACTTTTGCGCTCCATAAAGCTGTTCCCCATGTCAATGATTGGTGGGAAACATTCTGTGAGAAAAAGGAAATAGAGGACCCTTCATTATTTACAGTCATGGACACCTGGGAATCCTTCAGAGATTCTATTAAGGAACAATACTACCATGTCGGAAGTTATGACGACTTGTATACCAAATGGACCACATTGCGGCAAGAAAGAGACCAAGTAGTTCCAGATTTCACAAATATCTTCCATACCTTGCGCACCAAGTTGGGTATCAAAGATTCAAAGATACATCTAGTTCTCAAGTATCGCGGTGCTCTACATAGATACATCTAGACTGAAATAGAATTTCTGTACATCTCATCCTTGGGTGCGACCTACTGATATGCTGTCAAAATCGAGCAGAAGCTCAAACAAAAGACGCGACAATTTGGGTCAGGGAACCCCTCACAACAAAAGCCAGGAAAGGGTGGCCCCAACCCACATAACAAAGGAAAGAGAAAATATGCACAATATCAGGACAACCAGTCCAAGCCTCAAGAAAAGAAGGTCACCGAAAAGACAAAGAAAGATACCGGGAAGTGGTGCGACTTCCATAAGAGCCCTTGGCATAACATTGCTGAATGTTGCTCAAAGTAGACGCTGGTGGATGAAGTGAAAGCCTCTGAATCAGATGTGGGTTTTGACTCTGAGTCAGAACCAGAAAGGGGAATATGGATCATTGACACGGAACCCAGTGCCATCATTTCTACCACCAAGCTCCAACATGGTGAACCAGATGAGACAAAAGAAGGAGAGTGCCTCTTCCATTCCCAGATGTGGGTAAAAGGTACCCCACTGCACTTCATTGTTGATAGTGGTAGCCAGAAGAACCTCATCTCAACAGAGGTCATCAAGTGGCTGGCTCTGTCGACAACACCACACCCACAACCCTACACCATTGGATGGCTCCGCCAAGGAAGTGATCTCTGCATCAGCCAATAGTGTCAACTGTCGTACGACATCAAGCCCTTCAAAGATGAGGTATTGTGTGATGTTTCTCCTCTCGAAGTTTGTGATGTTCTTTTGGGCGAACATTATTTATGGAAATGTCATGTTGTATATGAGTCTAGGCCTCGTAGTGTTATTATTACTTTGAATAGGAAATTGTACAGGATACCCGAGGCTGTCCCACCTAATGCTATTTCTTTGATATCTGCTAAGCAATGCAGGAAGGTCATCTCTCAGATGGGGAAGTTTGTCTTCTTCGTGATCCTCTCTCAGAATGAGAGAAAAATCACAACCACATCCAGGGTCTCTGCGGCCGACCTCTCCACACAGCAGAAGCAGTAGATAAGGTCATGGAAGAATACTCAGATATCTTCTCCTCACTTACCGGGGTACCTCTGCACTTCCAGGTCAAGCACCCCATCGATCTTACCCCTGGCGCACCGCTGCCCAATGGGCTATTCTATCGTCGCTCTCTGTTAGAGAATGAGGAGATCAAGTGACATATCCAAGGATTGCTCCACAAGGGGGACATCCATCCTAGCTCATCACCTTGCGGGAGCCCAATCGTGCTGGTACAGAAGAAAGATGGAACCTAGCGACTTTGCATTGATTATCGGGCTATGAATAAAATCACAGTCAGAAACCAGTACCCGATTCCCCGAATCGACGACCTCCTTGATCAACTCATGGGGGCCAAATACTTCAGTAAGATTGATCTGAAGTCTGGCTACCACCAGGTCCCGATAGAACAGACAGATGTATGGAAGACCGCCTTCAAGTCAAAGGAAGGCCTTTTTGAATGGTTGGTCATGCCCTTTGGTCTGACAAACACTCTAGCCACTTTCATGAGGATGATTGATGATATCTTGTGACCATTCACCAATACTTTTGTAGTGGTGTATCTTGATGACATTCTCATTTACAACAAGACTTGGGACAAACACTTGCAACATATTTAGCAAGTTTTGCACACCTTGCGATAGCACAAGCTATATGCCAACTTGGAAAAATGCTCCTTCAGCATGGATAGGGTCCATTACCTAGACTACATAATCATCAACATGCAATACATGTGGATCCAGCCAAGATCCAAGTCATCCGTGACTGGCCAGCCCCAACCACACTCACAGAGCTTCGGAGCTTCTTGGGCCTTGCCAATTTCTACCGCGGTTTTTGTTGGGATTCTCCCATATTGCATGGGCCCTCAGCCAAATAACCAGGGGTGGTGGTAAGGTGAAATTTGCATGGGGCCAGCCCCAACAACAAGTGTTCGATGATTTGAAGCAATGCTTGTGCTCAGCCCCAGTACTTTCACTACTAGACCTGCAACAACCCTTTGAGATTGAGACTGATGCTTCAGACTATGCTGTGGGTGCCATTCTCATGCAGCATGACCACCCCGTGGCCTATCATAGTGCGACACTACCAGATGATGTCCGTAAGTACCCTACTTACGACAAAGAAATGTACTCCATTGTGAAAGCCTGCCACCAGTGGAGACATTACATTCTTGGGAGGGAGATAGTCATACATACTGATCATAAGCCACTGCAGTTCATGTAGACACAAGGAAAATTGCAGAATGACCGCCATCAAAAGTGGTCCACATACTTGCAGCAATTCCACCTCAACATCAAGTATAAAATAGGAAGCACCAACCGTGTTGCTGATTGCCTCAACAGACCACCAGTCGCGACACTCACCACAGTGCTAGAATCCTACGACCATGAGACCTCTGGATGGCCCCAACTCTATGAGACAGACCCAGACTTCACCACCACCTACCAAATGTTGGGTGCAAAGGTAGTTGTCGATAATTTCCATCTTCAGGATGGGTTGTTGTGTCATCTGGGCCATATATGTGTTCTCTCAAGTGAGCGAGTGAAGCTGATATGGGAATCCCACTACAGCCGGGTGGCAAGACACTTTAGCATTGAAAAGACAGTGGTGATGCTACAATTTTTTTTATACTAGTCGAAACTTCGATAGGAGGTCAACAAGTATATCAGGTCTTGCACTGCTTGCGCTATTGCCAAACCAACCTCTAAAAAATAGGGCCTGTACACCCCTCTTCCTACTACTGACAGACCATGGGAATCCATCTCAATGGACTACATGTCGGGCCTCCCGTCCACCAAGCGGGGAAATGACTGTGTTTTTGTGGTTGTCGATCGCTTTTCCAAGATGGCAATTCTGGTTGCTTGCAAGAAGAGCATCACAACAGAAGCCACTGCCAAGCTCTTCTTTGAATGAGTCTGGGTACATTTTGGAATCCCACAAACCATTGTCTCAGATCGGGACAGTCAATTTCTCAGCACATTCTGGTCGAGCCTCCGGTCACTGCTGGACACCAAGCTCACCAAATCCACAACCTTCCATCCCCAGACATATGGCCAAACCGAGGTCGTAAATCGAATGATCATGCATATCCCGTGCATGTATAATTCCAAGCACCCTCGCACATGGGATGAGAGTCTTCCCTATGTCTAGCATAGATACAACCAAGCCCTGCATAGCTCAACCAGCCACAACCCCTTTCAGGTGGGGTTGGGATTTCAACCATTGGGTCCCATAGATGTTGCACTTCCCCTTGCGGTCACCTTGAACGACTCCTCTCCTACTCCAACTAAGGTTGAAAAAGCCACCCGATTCATTGAGAGGATCCAACACATCCGCCAACATGTTCAGGATATCCTACAGAAGTCTAATGACAAGTACAAGCAGCGGCATGATCAACATTGGGTTCCACATAAGTTTCAGGTGGGCGACAAAGTTTGGTTGCACTTGCAGAAAGAACGCCTTACAGGACCCCATTGGAAGCTTCGCCCACTCCGATATGGTCCATACACCATCACCAAGGCTATGGGGGATAATGATTTTGCGCTCAACATTCCTCCTTTCCTTGTCCTGTACCCAGTGTTCAACGTGGACCTCCTTCGGCCTTATTTCCCACCATTATTGGACACCTCAGACGTAACAGAACAGTTGACACCAACAGAGCTCAACCTCGACTGCATACAACATGCATCCAGTGATCATATTGTGGAAACACAGATCAAGGGCACTCGAAAACAAAGGATCCAACTTTATCGAGTCGTCAAAGCAGGGCAGCTCCTGCACCAAGGCAAGTGGCTCACCCGGGGCCAAATTCAATAGAAATTTCCTCATCTGATGGGGGAACTCAACACAATGGAGACCATTGCTTCCTAAGGATGGAGGATTGATCCAGGTGGATATCGGTGGCCACCCACCTTTCCCAACTGGCTCAAAACAACTTTCTAGCAATTTTGATAATTTACTATTTTTAGCAGTTTTTCGGGTCCTGAACTTCCAGAGCCGTTTTGAGGCCCTAAATGACGTTTTTTAGGGTATGTGGCAGTCACAAAATTTCATCAGGAAATTTTGTGCAATTGTTGCATTCCTCGGATAGATCTTTCTAATGGGCTATCATACGCCTAAAACGGAGATCGTATGCAAAAGTTACGACCCCAGGAAGTTGATGTACTGACTTACCCCAACAGGGCCCACATGACTTTTGGCGCTTCATCTCCTAGGGTTAGGTTTTTGGATGTTTAGGGTTTTTGAAACTCCTATTTATTGTAAAAAGGCCTTGAGAGCCTCATTGTAATCATGTTCTTGCGAATGAGCTTAGTCGTCACATCTCTTCTCAGAGATAAGTCACCACCATTCCAGCAAGCTTGTTTTCCGCTGCATTTTACAGTTTCAGCTTATTTCCTTATTGAATAGAAAACCAGTTTTACTGTATCTCTGTTATTCCGTGTTAATCATTTGGTAATAATCTGTAGTCATTTCGTTCTTCTCATAAAATCCGGATCATTCAACCAGATTATCAAAAGCTAAAGAGATGGCTAAAGGTATCAATGAAACCCCTGAGGATAAACAGGATCACTTTGAAGACTCATATCACATATCAGATGTTCCTGAAGCTATAGATTCAACAAGTTCTGATGAAGAACATAGCTCGGGATTAGTTTCAAAGTACCAAGTTAAAGCAAAAGAACCCAAAGTCACCTTAAACCTGAATGAACCCGCACCTTTTGAAGAATGCTCTGGATTCAGAGTTAAAATCAAAATTGATAAAGAAAGGATCAAGGAATTTCAGAAAACAATAAGACAATTAAAGAAAGAAAAGGCACAGATAGAACAATGCAATGATCGCCAGCAAGAAAGGATTCAGGGTTTTAAAAAGAAGAAGAAAGAGCAAAGGGCATTGCTCAAAGAACTTAGGGAGATTAATTCCAGACTCTATTGGCATAATGTCGTTCTTACCACAAATCTCAAATAGAAAAATGCTAAAGCTACTGCTGTGATTATATCCTAAAGGTAACACAAAAATTTGCTACAATCATGATTTAAATGTTTTCCAGAAAATATGGCAAAGCTACTCATTTTTGGTCAATGAGATGCTAATACCTCGATCTGTTTTACAAAATCAAACTAAATTCCTATTTTGTAGAGTCAAATGTAAATGCTGGCAATATTTGGCAATATCAAGCTGTTGAGCTGTGATCTATTTAGGGATTGTAGAATCTCTTTTTTAGTGAACTACCTTAGTAGTTAGATACTATTCGAATCAAGTCATTAAAGCTATACTAGATGATAGGATCTAGAAGTTGTATAGATAGTTTAAATAGACAGAGGAAAGACTATGTGAAGGTCGAAAAATTGGAGATCTAGGGGACCTTTTTGTGAAGCTCATTGTAAAAGGCATTTATGTTCAATTTGACATTTAATAGCAAAGGCATATGGATGGTTAGACCCTATTTTTTCTACTCTGTTATTTCTTTATTCATGCTTGAATTCATTATTCAGATTGCAATGCTTTTTTATTCTTGACTGTTAATTTATACAGTGAAAATTTTGCTGTAGAGATAATTTTTCAAGTTTTGATATCAAGTTGATACTCTTGTTTCTTTATGACATTTTGAGATGAGATTTCATGTGAAGTTTACAAATTGAAGACTTCATCTTCCTTTTTCTTATATTAGTTTAATCCATCTATGTATCTACCTATTATTCAACCAATGAGATATGATATGTTCTGATCTTGATTTTCATGTCATGCTGTAACCTTGAACCAGTTTTCAACCACCCTACAAAAAACCAAATCATAAAACCTTAAAAATATTTTGCAATAAACGAATGATGCCCTAGCTTTCCCTCTCACAGTCAATTGCAACTTTAGGGACTAACAGGGTGGAAGACCTTTGGGAATATCTTCAAATACTTTGGAATGCTTATCAATGATCCTTTGGAGATCTTGATGAATAGATGGCTTAGATGTTTGAACATCTAGTGAGCATAGTTGTGCAATAACGCCTTGATGCCCCTTTTTCAATAATTTTTTCATGCCATTAGAGCTTATCACCTTACCGGGTTTCCCTGTGATAACTCTTAACTCAATTTCTTTTCCTTCCAATGGAAATTTCATGAAAAGTTCTTGAAAATTAAAAGCCACTGTTCCTAATGATTGTAACCATTGGATTCCTAGTACAACATCTGCACCACCCACGGGTATAGAAATCATTGGACTACTCATTACATATTCCCCCATAGTAAGATTGATCTTATTGCATTTTACTGAGTAATTGATAGTTCCTCTATCTGCAATCATTACATGAAACTCTAGTGCTAGATATACAAAGCAATTGAGAGCTTTGGCTAATTTATAGTGAATGAAATTATGAGTACTTTCAGAATCAATTAGGACTATTACCTTTTTCTTTTTGATGTATACTTCGATCTTGAGGGTTTGAGGAGTGCTAATTCTAGCCAATGCATTACACGATACCGTGGGAGTCAACTCTTTAGATGAAATTGCTTCTACGTTTTCATCTTGAGATGGTTCTTGTTCTTATTCTTATTCCTCTTCAAAATCTATGTAGAATAATTTCTTCTCACCACACTTATGTCCCTTACTGTACTTTCTATCACAATTAAAGCATAAACCTTTTGCTTTTCTTTCCTCCAATTGTTGAAGTGTCAACCTTGTAGGTTGAGGTGTTTTAGAAGAAGGAGCATTGTTCTCTCTATAGATGGTAGGATTGGTCCTTCTAGTAGCCATAACCATATTTTTACTTTCAACATTTCTTACCACCTTAAATGCATTCTCCAATGATTTGGGTTCCCAAAGGAGAACCCCATGTTGAATGTTATCCTTTAAAGTTCCTATGAATACATCAATCAAGTGCTCATCTGGAATATCGGTTACCTTTATATTCAATATTTGGAAGTTCTCAATGTGCTCGGTAACTGAACCCTTTTTCTTGAGATTTATCAATTGGCTAAAGAAGGTATTGCTCCTTGTATCCGCATAGCATGCTATCATTTCTTTCGTGAAAATTGTCCAAGTGATGCGTGATTTGTGAGAACAAAGGCATCGATACCATACAAATTGATTAGGTTCTAAATATAAAGAAGCAATTCGTACCTTTTGTGTATGTGGCACATTATGTAGATCAAAGAATTGCTCCATCTGAAGTATCCATGTGATTGGGTCCTTTCCATCAAACTTCCTCAT
>ML843475.1:38684-65262 GCA_009831015.1 Picea engelmannii
ATTTCTTTTCATTTTTCATATTTTCCATATTTATTTCCATATTTCACGTGACCCATTATATACTTTCCAGACTTAGTCTTATTTACTATGGCTTACCACAGGTGGGTTCACGGTAATTTCTAAGATTCTCACCTACCTCTGCATTCACGTAACCCCTCAAACCCACCATATTATTTTAATAATATTTTTCCTATCCTAAGTTCTATGAGGAACATATCCAAGTGACACATGGAACTTTATTAACCAATGAGATATATCCAAATGATAGTTAAATGGATGGTGCCACATGGAAACTAATTAATGGAGACACGTGGCAACAAACAAAAAGTGACACATGGAGTGATTTTATTGGATGACATATGGCAGAGTCTTATTGGCATATTGTTGGCCTAATGAGTGATGACATGTGGAAACATTTGGTTGGGTGACTCATCAGTGCCAACTGGGCATATTGGTGGTTGACTGGGCATGCAAAATTATTATTATATTCAATAATTTTCCAAGGATCGAATCCTTCAAGCTCCATAGTCTCCTCTCTTCTTTATTTCTTGTCAAGTGTATGTTACACTTACCATTATATATCAATAAGAATATTTTATTATCGTACATGTGGGATAATAATAATGAAGAAAATTCAAAATTCAACAATGGAGGTCGAAATTAAATCAAGGGTCCACATTTACCAATCAAATTTGATCAACGACGACTGAGTCACGATCTTACAAAGGCTATATCTTGAGCTCTCGATCTCTGTTTGCAGAAAAATTTATATCGTTGGAAATGTATTTCAATGTAGAAGATGATGGTATAGGTTTCAAGTGCTTAAAGTTGATACATTTTTCTCAAAAGTTAAAATATTAGTCAACTTCATTTTTTAATGGGCATGCGTGACAACTCAACTTCACGAGCTCATATCTTGAGATCTATGCAACAGATTTGGACAAATTTTATATCCTTGGAAATATAAGATGATGAAAATCACATATGAAATGATTTCCATGGATACAAATTTTATTATCATTCCCATAGAATTAAAACACAATCATCCTTTTTTAAAGGGAAATTAATTAAATTTCAAAAAATAAAAGTTTAATTAAAACTTTTATTAAAAAAAGGAGAGGGACCCACTTTCAATATACTTGTATTAATGATGTGAATTCATTAATGAATAATTAACGAGGAATTAATTAAAGGAAATGTTTCAAGAATAAAGTTGTACGAGAATTTCTAGAAGGGCAAGAAATAGTTGAGACGGTTCATGCAACTATCGATGAAGACAATAAATGGATAGCAGCAAGCAAGTGAAGAAATGAGAGACTGTCATAGTAAGTTTATGATGATCACATATTTCTTTCTTTATCAGTTCCTTGATCCAGTTACTCCGCTTATTTGACTAGAAAGGTTTAACCGAAGTCTCATAACTTCTCATTTTCCTCTTTCCAGGTCTTGTTGTTCTATTACCGCCCACCATCCTCCTTCTACAAGATTAATTATTGTTTATATTTTATTTATGGTCCATGGGAGCCCCAATCCTAGTCCTAAGGAAAAACACATTTTAAATTTCAAAGGATATGTAACCGACTATATATTGTTTCATAAATTTCAAGAGAGCTATTTTAAGATCATTTATGACTGTGCTTTGTAACTCTGAGTTTTGAGTATAAAGTATTTGAGATTGATCTATCATTATATTTATTTGATTTGTCCATGTGCCCACTCTGTTAAAGTTATCTTATGCATGCAGACCATCTTCTTTTTATTTTATGTGATCATAAATCTTTAGTTTAACCATGATGGATGTGAGGAAATTTTGTCTATCTTTTTTAAATGTATGAAGTGTGTGGTTCCCGATCATTTCTCAGGAACATTCTTTAAAAGAAAAAAAGAAACAAACATTTTATTTCTTGTTATTTTTATATTTCTTTGATTGCCATGACAAACTTCTGTAAAGTCCCATATTATGAATATTTAGAGTCCCAAGAAAATCTTAAAGAGGAGTACCACCTCTATAAAAACGCAGGGAGATTTACATCCTCATGAGGTTGTCATTTCAGTCTGAACGAATTCAAGCGTCAAAATGTATGTATTTAGTAACTAGGTGAGGAGAATCCGTTCTACCAAAAATCATAATGTAAGCATAGTGTTTCCCAATATATCGATCCCCAATTTCTCTAATGTCCTGCATGGATTTTGCAGATATTCTCAGGGGGTTCTGTTTATAAATGAGAGCATACATGGGTACTAAGAAATGCTCACATATTCCATAGATATGTTTCTGATAGATATCCTCCCATATTTGGAAATAATAAACATGAATAGGAAACAAAATAGGGTTCCATTCCCATCCCATCATAGGAAAATGAACTGTAGCACATATAGAATCAAATAAACAAGTTGACATGAAAAAAATGGGGTTTTAAGTGTCAGATCTCTCCTTTCTATTTCGAAGATGTTGATAGACAAAAATTTATCCCAATTGAATAAATTATTGTTTTTTGCTACATAGTGAGTCATATGAGTCCATTCCCTCTTGAAATGTATGCTATTCTCCTCACCGTACAATATGCATATCATGGTAGATAACATCCCATAGGGTTCCTTCATATTGTGTGTCAAAAACACTTTTCTACCCTCTGGTGCTACAAATGCTTCTTCTTTCCACTGCTCTTGAATCACTTCTTCCACATCTTCATGTTCATTTTTGAATTTGTCCATCAATTTTGCGTTCAAAGGCGATATTGGCTTAGAAATCTTGTATTGGAAATGGATGTCCTCCATATTTAAATATGTTATGTGTTGTTTTCCTTCATTCAATATGGCGCAAGATTCCTTATCAAAATGAGAAAATTCCCACTTCTATGCATTAATATATGGCATGAGAGTGGGTCTGGCTGCTATAGGATACAATCTACTTGCTCGAATATTTTGATACACATTTAAGTCTTCATCTTTTGGTGCAAAGTATTCTGTCACAAACATATTGTACATTTGGCTCCAGGTTAAGCATCCATCCATACCATCATGATAATGGGTATATTATAGTATCAGGGTGTCCTGATATTTTCCCTGTACTGACGGGCTTTCTATGGCTACTTGACCTCTTTTCCCTGCAACTTTTGTGACGTAAGCCTTAGACATCCCACGAGGTAGGAAACAATGCAAATATAAGAGGATAATAGTAAGTACTTGTTAAAATGATGTATCCAACGGTGCACATAATTTCTCAACTGTGCAGATGAAACTGACAATTCAAGTATTCTTCACAATGCTCTAAAAAAATAACAATAACATGCAATTTCGCCTAAATTATGTTTTAATTTTCTTAGTAATTTCACACACTTGGTATTGAATGCTTTACATGGGTCTATTATGTGACTGATTGGATGTTGTACATCACCATTAATGCATTTCAGAATAAGTTCTTCGAAACAAATCTTTTCAGAAATATGGGTCTTGAGGAGTTGTGTCTTCAGAAAATATTTCTTCTGAAAATCCTATCAGAAGTTCGAGTCTTCGGGAAATTAAGCTTTCAGAAGGGGGGGATTTCGGGAAGAGTCTATTATTATTCCTGGTTTCAAAATGGTAATATTCTGACAAGCATTTCAAGATAATACACTTTCCATATGACGAGACTTCAGAAAGAAAGGCTTCATAAAACCAATCTTTGGAAAGGAGAGCCTTCGAAAAAATAGTCTTTGGAAAAGATGGCTCTCAGAAGGAAATTACATGAACAATTATCTTTTGTTCCAATGGGGATTCCCCGAAGGAATTTTCCATGTCTTTAAATTCATTTTTCTAAAGGAAAGGTGTTGTAGGCTGATATGATTAAGTGCCTTTTATTGTTAGGTCAACCAATGAGATATGGCGCTTCCAAGAATATAACAAAAACAATGTGAATGTTTACCTAAGGGGTTAAATCACGTTTCCTTGAATCATATTTCTGTTTACATTTCTTTAGGACCAATTACAGTTTGATAAGAAACCATGGTGTAGCATATACATGTGAAGGCAAACCCATTGAGTATCGATAAAAGTTTATTGTAAGAAATTCTTCAGAAAAAAAAAAGTTGTGCGTTGCATATTGTTCTTTCTTATGGGTAAAAACCGACATAGAAGAGTTTGAAGACCATTGGTATTTGGACTTTGGGATGTTATAACAACTCATATAGGGTAAACCTAAAGACAATTCTATGATAAAGGATATCAAATATCCTTCCAGCTTTTGGACTTCCGAAAAATGTTTGGTATTCACATGCTTATCCTTCTCGAGTGGCAATTTCCGAAGAGTAATGTTCTGATAGCCCCTCATATTTGGTCACATGGGTACACATTTGATTTATCATCCTGGGAGAGCCTTTGAAAGGATGTTCTAACTGATTTTCGTTGAGGAAAGGGACTAGTGAAGGTCTTAGGAAACCTCAAGAGATCACTGATCAATGTAGCCATCCTTTAATAATTTGATACTGCATGGAGATAATAGTAGTTCCTCTGCAAGCACTTGACCACGTTAGTAGTGAGAAAATATATTTTCTTAAAATGATAGGGGGACCCATTGGAATTGAAAAAATAATTTCAATGGGTAGTTCTGGGGCACGCAAAAAATATCTTCATTGCTTTGCATCTGATAAACAAACACAATGTGTCAAGTTGTTTCCCTTGGCAGAATGGTGGTACAACATATACTTCCATACTTCATAAAAAATATACCCATTTCTGGCACTTTATGGGTATCATCCTCCATCCATCACATCACCCTTGAAAGGGACTGCAAAGGTTCAAGCAGTGGAGGACCAAACATGGCACCAACAAGAGGTTCACCAACTATTGAAGGACAACTTCGTTATGACACAAAATAGGATGAAACAACAAGTAGATCAACATCGCAATGAAAGGGAATTTCAAGTGGAGGATTGGGTATTTCTGAGGATACAACCATATAAACAAATGTCCCCCAATAAAAAAAATAAGGAAAATAAATATGCACCCAAATATTATGGTCCCTATAAGGTTTTGCAAAATATTGGAAATATGGATTACAAATTGGAGTTGCCTCCATCTTCACATGTACATCTAGTCTTCCATGTTTCTTGCTGAAAGAAGGTAATTAACAACAATATCCCATTCCAAACTATTTTACCAGAGATTAATGAAGAAGGGGAAACCATACTAGAACCATAAACAATCCTTGAAAAAAGGGTTAAGTAGTTGATAAATTGAGCAATTATTGGGTACCTAGTTAAATGAAAGAACCTGCCAGTGGAAGAGGCGACATGGGAATATGCGTTTTTCATGTAGAAACACCCGTGGTTAGTCAAGTTTTTAGGACAACACTTGTTTGAATGGGAGGGGCATGTTAAGCCCTAGAAAAAGCCCCATTTTATGTATACAACCTTTTATTAATCCATAGATATTGAATTGTTACATTTCTAATGTTATATTTGTATGTTGGCTAGAACCCTTCATCGCACCCTTTTATTATAATTGTACCCTTGTCTCCTATATATATACTAAAGAGACCTAGTCTTAGGATCATCATATGTCATCTTGTACATTGGATATATTGTAAAATTAGGTTTCCCCCTCAAAGTGGACTATATTCATTGACATTTTATCATTTTTAAGGTGTTGGATCATACCATATTGCTGCTCCAAAGTTGTCGATTAATTTGGAGGGAGATTCTGGTGTTCCAATTTATGAAATGTTGGGACCAATGTTAACTGAAGCCATGGTTGTTTTGAATGGGTAACCGATGCAAAAGCTTCTTGATGTCGACCGAGCAATGGAGAAGCCTATTTCCTCTCAATTCCTTTGACTTGGTTATCCAAAATGTCCAATTTCTCTTTTTACGATACCATCATACCCATGAGAAATTCGATTTTGAGGTTTAGAGTTCAGATTGTTTTTCTCTACTCCTGAATGTGAGAATAAAGAGTGATGGAAAAGTATATATGAGACATTTCATACATATTCGAAGAAGTATAACAGATATGGGTCCTGTTCCAATCCTCCATTGATCACAAATACTAGATGTCCACAAATTCAAATATAACCAACTGCAATCTTCATAGGCCATGAATCCACTGCATATAATTCCACTATGGTAATCAAAGAATGAAGAGGAGGGTTCTATATCATCAACATATAGTAATGGTGAAGTACCTTGGGGGTGAGGGAAGATAATGTAGGATGTCCTATTTACATGTAGGTAGGGAGAGAGTACGTTCTCCATATATAGAAATGATGCAAAAACCAAAATATGGGGGAAACTATGGAATAGTAAATTAATGGTGTTGGATATTAATTAAAATTCCCCCCTATTTTCCTTAAGATCTTGGTTGGCTATAAACTTATCCTCTATATTATGTTCACAAAGAATATGAAACCAATCCACCCGGTCAAAATGGTGACATACGTGTCTAATTATTTTCAATATTAAATAAAGATGAATATTAGAGGGGGTAGTGTTAAGGATCATATGCCAAATGATTAAGCGATAGTCCCTCAAAATTGTGAGCCTCTTAATGTTCATATTTAGTGTTGAGTGGACACCTTTCAACAATGCATATGTTTCCGCCTAGTTGTTGGTCATGGTCCCTAGGTACCATTCATAGGTCTGTTCTAGCATCCCCTTAGGTCTTTACCCATGATCATAATTATTACACATAAATTCATATCTCTATCCATTCCTCTTAGTTCAATTGTGACTTAACAATGGTAAAAAACCAAAAATATCCAAGCATTTAAATTACATTACAACATTTTATATCTAGGATTCATGAAAATATTTTGTGGTGAAATCTATTTTTTATTTATTTTTGTTTTTATTTTTATCTGAAATTTTCTAGACATCGATGTCTAGTGCTAGTCCTTACTTTGACAACCTATTTTATTCGATGTTCCTATTCCATTAGAAATGATCAAAATAGATACAAGTGAATCCAAATAAGTTGCATTTGATGTCTTCAAATAGTGGATGTAAAGTGAATTTTTCATATTGTAAAATCCATTCATCTATTGGATGAATAACAAGGAAACTTCGTAGATGTGTGGTTGAGAAGTTCCCTTTTCTCGGGCCAAGCATAGAGTTAGATTAAGAGTTATCAAATATTTTTTTATTTTTTTTCCAATGCATGCTAAGAAGGAAATGTTGTGATTATTTGTTAAATGGAGGATCCATCCTGCTTCCCTCATGGAGGGTTTCTTTAAGATGCACCATCAAAGAAATACTAATGCATGCCTCTATTTATAGGGTCTTGTAGTGTTCTTGGTAGAGAGTGTGTCTTTTTGTGTTGAGGGAAAGTTGAAAGGATATTTATGCTATGCATAGAACATTTTAAGGGGATGATTTATTTGTCCTTAAACATTATTTGGTTCCTTTCAATCCACATCTCTTAAGAAATAGTAAGAGAAATATATTTGTAAGTTGAGGTTGTTAGGTTAGAGATACAATATTTTAGAGCTTCATCTATTGAATTGGATTTCCATTCATTTTTCAACCCTATAATTTTGTCTGCCTCCTTCTAAACTTCTAAAGTGTAATTACAGTGTAGGATAAGATGTGAATTTTTTTTCTCTCTCTCTTGCATAAGCAACACCCGCTTGGGCCTTAAAAGTTCCTTTTTGTAGTTTATCCCAGGTAAGTGCCTTATTGTTTAGAAGAATCCACATGCACATTTTTTCTTTAGATGGGAATTTTAGCTTCCATATATTTCTTCCCCACTAGATTAGTGGGGTTTCCCTATTTTCTTGGGGTAGTGCATTATAGTCGTAATTTGGCTCATAGTTTCCAGTTGGATTCAAAGACCAAACCAGTTGATCATCTTGACCGAATAGAGTCACAAAGGAGATTCATAGTGATCTTAAGTAATTTTCCCAAGTTGTTGCCTCTTCCTCACTAAGACCAATTTCTCTCCATGATAACCATCTAACATTTTATCTAAATGCATTCTAGAATCAACAACATTTACATACTATAGGCCTTTGGCCATTACATATCAATTTAAATATTGAAAATTAATTGAGGGAATTCTTACCTCAATTCCCTTCAACATGTATGCATCAAAATAAACTAAATGCATACCTGCATGGTTGTTATCAACCTACTTGTTTCTATTTGATCAACTGATATTTGTAGAAGCTCACATACTTCCTCCTTCATCATTTTGATCACCATTCCTACCACCCTCATGGGTCTTCAAATGGATGTAAGTAATAAGCAATGAGAACATCCACATCTCTAACCATGCTATATCATTTTTTTTCTGAATATATAATCCATCATTAGTCATAATCAATTTCAATAACATCATTATTTCATAATAACAGACTATTCTAAGTTCACAAGCATGTTATATGCATATCCAAGAATGTGCATATGCACAATTACACACCCATATGCACCAAGAATTCACTGTCAGCATACCTACTAATGCATATTCATTTTAACTTCATTGCATACCTTACGCACTCTAGTGGATTTCTTTTTCTATTCATTTATTTATTTATTTTGTAGCTGGTTGTCCTTGAACTCCTTAAGATCCTTTCTTCCTTGTGTTCTCTCCCTCTTCTCATATGCACTGTTTTTCCATCATATAAACACTTTCTAGCCAAGTTCCACTTGGTCATTATGCAATCCAACCAATGTGTTCTATTTTGAGCAGCCTCTCCTAGGCACTCATATCCAAAATTTACCTTTATGAAACATTCCAACACCTTGGAATGAAGTAGCTTAGGAAATTCCATCACTTTACTAC
The DNA here is from genome assembly GCA_009831015.1 of Picea engelmannii. NCBI lineage: Eukaryota > Viridiplantae > Streptophyta > Pinopsida > Pinales > Pinaceae > Picea > Picea engelmannii. The sequence continues at coordinate 47,439 of ML843475.1, forward strand.
CACAACATTCTTGAATCAAACACTGTTACTCCTAATTGTCCATTATATTACGTTATTAAAATTCCTTGTGAAACCAAACCTTTCAGACTTAATACCATTCCCATGGGGAGTCTATTTTCATTTAGTGGCACTTTTCAAGTGAAAGATAATTCATTTTTCTATCTCCAATTTCTCTGCATTGGCATCCTGCTTCCACAGTGAACTCTGGTATCATAAGTGGATTTATTTCAATGAGTAATTTTAGACAAGTATCTAAGTCATATATAACAAATCCTTCCGTTGAAATTCTATGCTTGACACATAAATATTATTCACACACAACCTCTTAAGTTCTTTGTTCTCTTTCACCTCAAGCTTTGCAAATTTCTACACATCTTTACCTTCAAGGATATGTAGCCTTCTTTTCCTTTCTATGCCCATTAATGACATTATTCACCTTCTAGCTTCATGTACTATTTGAGGATTCTTTATTTTGTTGTACCTGCAACTTATTCAAACTTTGTAGCAGCTAAAGAATAATCCTTCTATTATGCTCTTCTTGAGCTCTTTATCCACTTTTCATTACTTTCCCTGTAGCTCTTTATTGCCTCATCCAACTTTTGTAAGCTATGTCATGCTTCCATGACTACAATGTCTAATCCTTATTCTAGAATTGATCTAGTTAAATATCTAATCCTGCCAGATCTGCAAGCAACCATTTTTGTTAGAATTATACAGATTACATAAATCTGCCAATTAATGATACATGTACCTTTTGTTCTTAATTAATGAAGAATTATATCACAATTATCCAAATTATAATAATTCCATGTCATTCTCCTTTGATTCAAATTTCCAATGACTGTATTCTTTCCCCAATATGATATATGAGTTGAAAGTTATGGATTCCTGAAAAATCACTTTCAACCCCTTTTTTTTGTTTTACAAAAAGGATCATGTCGAAATACTCCACACCTCCTTTAAATGGTACATAATTCGAATTCCACATAGGCGATTCCTTCAAACCACTTTCCATGTGACCACGGCTCGAAACCATGGGATTATCTACTCTAACGATGTTCCTTTAGTGCTTTTCCCTTATTCTTCTACACATGAGCTTGTTCGCAAAATTTCCTAGGGATTGGTTAGTTCTAGGCCCTTCATGCCTCATCCCCCTTACCTTATCATGAGATTGGCGCTGGAACCAAGTCCTCTAGACTTCGGCCTTCGAATATTCTCCCATTTTAATCTTCCACTTCTCCCAACGTAAGACTTCACCAAACACTTATATTAACTCCAATGGTATATTGGACGATCGAGATTTAACCTCTTGTTGACTGGATGATCCTGCCCCATCTGGATTCTGGAGGCTTCAATGAGATCAACGACCGTGACTTAATCAGGTGCTAGGATGGGTGATTCTTAATCATTTTAGGACTTTGACGCTCCAGGACTCGAGGACATTACAAATCTTGAGTTTCTCTACTTCCCCAGAGTGATATCTACTGAAGTGCTTACGCCATCCTTCCACTGCTTTATCTAATGGTTGAGAAAAGTCCTAAAGGGATATTAGATTGATGGTCTACATGAATTCGTGACTTCGATCTTCGACACTTTCGCTAGTAGAGACGATGGAAACCCACAGAAGCCATACTCCTGGAGATGACATGGAATGCTGATGTCACCTATGGTGATGTGGACCCATGGCATGTGTGCCACTTGTCACAAAAAAACAACAGGTTGGGGTTCAAAAGGTACTGAATCTGAGTGACACATGACCCCACACAGTACCCTTGCCACGTGGCCTATGACACGTCAGTAGTAAAAAAAATGGTCCACATTCCTCCGCTCCAGATCTGACGGCCTGCGTGATTTAACGAACTGCGGATTTACACTTCATGGCTTCAACACTTCCTGTCTTCGACACTTTGCAGCTTCGACTCTTCACGACTTTGACACTTCAGGGCTTTTCCTAGTCTCTAGTAGTATCCAAAGTGGTGAAGTTTCGGAGTGCCGAAACTTCCCTATCCTTGTACTTCTGATCAATGGTCCACACTTTTCTCTTTGATCTATGATTGAGGTCAAATCCAAGACTCCAGAACTCTGGGCTTGGAAACTTTCCCGACTCCAACACACGTTACCTCCCGGATAGCCAAACGTTGAATTGAAATCGACGACTCACACTCCTCCCACAACCAATGACTGTGATTAACTACGGGCTCCAAGCTTCTCACTGTAGATGACCACCACACTCCCGAACTACTGAACGTTGAACCGGTGAAGGGAGAAGATATACGACCGAGACTCTCCTTTGATCAATGACTAGAATTAACTTTGCTACTTCGAGACTTTTCACACCAAAATAACTTTCACCCACAATCCTCTGGATAGCCGAATTTCTAAATACTTGGAAATCTATGGACTTGTGTACCCAACAATCGACGGTTAGGATTTACTCCGGAATTCGAGACTTTGGGGAATTGTCCACTCTGTGCAACGACAACCAATTTCTCCTGGAGTGTTTAATCACCAAACCATTTAGGGATCCAACGACTCGCACTCTCCAAATGATATACAGTGTAGATTCACTCTGGGACTTCGTAGCTTTGGGGATTTCTCTTCCTGGCAACACAAGGGTCAATTTTTCCCGAATTGTGAGATATATGGCTCACATTCCATGATGGGATTTATGGCTGACATCCACTCCTCTTTGGCCAAGACTTATGACTTGAGAACTCTGGTCGACGGTTCTTGTTCTCATGCACTCAGATCTAATGGTTGAGATCTGATCTCCTCTGTGGCTTTGCTTCCCTCCAATGAAGGATTTCTCAATATTTCAAAGGCTCGACCTTTGATCTTTCCACTACAGGGTCGACTCCTTGGTCTTTGCTTGCTTTCTCGAACCACTACACCTCCTGAGCTTTCGAACATAGTCAAAGTGTTCTCTCAGTGCCCTCTTGGCACCCTGTAACTTCAAATTCGACTAATTCTAGGTCTGAATTTTCTAGAGAAGATATTAAATTAATAATATCTCACAACTTGGACAAATTTCTCAAATTTTACATGAATTTAACAATAGAAATTGGGGATTTTGCCCAATTCCACCCAATTGCTTCTAATTTTTATCATGGACGCACTGTAACTTGAAATTTGGCCACTTTGAAATCAATTCTCTATGAAATTCACTTCAATTAATCTTACTCGGCCCATGCAGGATCAATGTTGAAAGCTGGAGCTCTGATACCATTCTGTAATGTACCCAACCATGCACAGGCTGGGCGCGATACCAAACTGTAATGTACCCAACCACCCACAAGATGGCCACGCTATTCCAAAAAATTGCTTTTGAACTGATCATGAATTCTAATAACATTTAATCCAAAATCAAGCATGAAAGACCGACCACATGCATTAATCAAGATCCATGCTACAACATAAAATAAATAAACAACGTGCCATGCAAAAAAAATAACTAGAAAACATGCAAATTATAAATACATATCTCATAGATAATTAAATACACATCGAAATATACATTATACGAAAAACAAATGACATAGAGAACTTATCTATTCAAGTAAATATTCACCAAATGGCTACAGATCAAGGACGTTCCTCCCAACCATAAACACCGTTGTTCATTTACTCTCAACAATAGGTCACCCCCGAGCCAGGGCTATGAATCCATAAGGATGGGTCCTAGGAAAAATATGAAACACACAATAGTTGGATAACTAGCTCTCAGGTTTCCCAACCACACAACAAATCTGAATTTCTAGCTTTCTTTCCCCTTTAGCTTACACAACCCAAGGAAATGAACACCTTTATTTTTCCTACAGTCACTTAGGCTATTCCATTTCTCTCTAGGACTCCAGTGCTACTGGTCAAGAAATATACTTGCTGGAAACTCCAAGGATTCTCAACTGTGGACAGTTCTTTCCGAACTGCCATCAATCTCATGGACACATGCATCCATTCCTTCCTGGAATGATTAGTAGTCTATTACAACCATCTAGCAATGGCTCTCCTCTTCCAGCCATTCGTTTCCATGCTCAAACCAAGAGCATACGAATTAACAAGAATGAGGCTCCAAAAATGAAAGAGTGAGAAGGGGGTAACAATGAATGAATAAGAACTAGTGAACCCAGAACAATGAGAGAGTGAGTGAAGAAGAATAAGAAGAACCCCCCCGAACCACCCCCAAAATATCCCACAATGCATGTTTGTATAATTACAAGAACCAAGAACCACATGACCTCCCCAAGAAGCTCATGTAACCCCTTTTCTCCATAAAATCAATTATGGGTAAATAAAATATAATAAAAATACTTATCCCCTTAAGCCCCCTCTCTTGTGGAATCATAGCCCCCTATCTCTTTTGTCCTTATCTGTCTTGCAGCCAATGGTGTATTTTATTAATGTATATAGATGTATTACATTTCCTAGGCACTCTGGCCCCTTTTCAACTTTACCGGCTCAACAGCCTAAGTAACATTTACATAATAAATTATAGTTCATAAGGATTAGAACCAAGATGTTACACCACCCATGTGTCATATTCATGTGTGACCTACCCAATGATTCTATGATACATCTCAACCACTACTCTAATGTGATAAACACCTCCCTATAGTTCCTCTGACCTTATCATAGACATGAGAGCTCACTAGTATGTCTAGTGCTAAGGTGGGATCCTTATTTGTGTTATATCCCCTAGTCTTTAGCCCTTTGTCATTGGTTTGACTCATTTTGACCCTTGAGACACCCACATGGGGTAATACCTAACTTAATGGGTTTGTTGGGGGCACAAACCCTTGTTTGGGTCTATAATTACTTAGGGAACCTCATTTTGGGTCCATGGAGGCCGAAATTCATTTGATATTGATATCTATAGGGTTAATGTGAGTCAAACCTCATTAATCCTTCTTGATTTTTAATTAGAAATCATACCATGGGTTCCTTGGAGGTGTCGTGTATGTAATCCACAACACATGCAACAAAGGGTTGTTTTAGGGCTACAAACCCACAACAAAATCTTACCAAACTTCCAACATCTAGTAAATAGGAATGATATAACTATTTTACATGACTTGTTCCCTCCAATGAATAATCCAACATAAACCTACACCTAGATGTCGTTCCTCTTCCTATTTATATCCTTCAACTCATCTTTGTCAATAATGTTGGAACTCTTGAACTATTTTATCGTGAAAAATTTAATTTACGGGTACATACTCATATTAGAAACTAATCGCCTTCCACCTCTCTCAATCCATTAGGGTTGCTCACACACATCATCTATAACAATTCTACATGGATTCCTTTGGCTACCTTGGCTCCAATATTATAGGTTTGATTGATTCATCCTATGACATATTCATTGGCATAGTTCCACTTATGGCTTGGAAGTTTCAACTCTACAACCTCAAGGGAGGTTCCATCATAGCCAGGGAAAGGGATGTGCCATCCCTTTTAAGGTTGCTAGGTCTTTCTGTTCTAAATATTTCATTGATTTTTCTTTACAATAGTAAATATAATGTTTATTAGCTATATTGCATATATATGTCTTTGTATTGGAGATCAGGGAAAGTCTTCTCTCGCAGGAATTGGGTTTGAGTGTGTAGATGATTGCAATATGTGGATCACGCTTCAAGTATTATCACAAATATCCCCTTAAAATCAAGGAGTTTCATGATATACATCAATGAATTCCAAGTGATTTCTCTCCATTCTTCTCTTTTCATTTTCAACATTATGTTTTAAAGCTCACTAAAGGAATTTTCAGTTATTTTAACACAAATTAGTTGGTGCAATTTACTTTCGTAATTTGTTGGTAAAACCTATCTAGAACCTAAGTGAAGTACCATAATTATCTAAAGCCATAGGTTGACATTAAAAATATATTATGATACAAATTAACTTGCTGATCTTCCCTCTCATTTCCACCCTCCTTTGCCTTACCTTAGGACTTCTTGTTTGGCCCTAAAATTGAGTGGAAACTCCACTCTCTCTCCCCCCTACCCCCTAGTTGTGTGTGTGTGTGTATACACACACATACACTTAGATGGTCTTCCATTTACCCTCATGTTGTGTGTGGTAGCATGAATATTTTCATTCATTAGACTTGTGTCATTTCACAAGTTACAAAGAGAACACAACATGCAATTATGAAAAAAACATCAAATCCATCCTAAAGAAATAAGAGGGGATAGTGAATGCATCTTTTGAAACCCAATTCTCCACAAACGCTTTCTAAAGATTATTGATATATCCTATGAAAACTATACATATAACATTTCATTGGCAATTTTCCAATTATAAATGTTGTTTCAAAAAATCATGTTAATACTAACAATAGACAATGTCATTATATATGTGATCACACTTTGAATTACATGATGTTATGAGTCTAAAATAGTTAATTTCTAATTTTGCAATTCTACAAATGACATTGAGTGGGAAAAAATGAATTATGTCTTCAAATTTACTTGTCTACAAAACATTGTATATATTTATTTACGGGGGATGTTGGGATTTTATGTTGTTCTGATTTATTATTTTAATTATGGATTCCTTACAAGTTTACCTCTAATATATATATAGACCTAAACTTATGCACCTATTCATATGATATAAATATGAATTGTATTATTTGATATATCTCATATTATTTCTCGAAACTTCTCGTCTTTATTCTATAGATAATACTATTCATATTTCTCACTCTCGTTATTGTAAAATGTGCTCTAACTTATCTCATAGTTGTGATATTAAGGTCCAAAATTTATATTGATTTAGTTATATAGATTATTTTATACAACTTATTCATTGTTTTATTGTGAAATGCTTCCAATATGATATAGATTCTATAGATTGTCATACTCATAGAGGTTCTTGTATAATAGAGGAAAAACGAAACATGTATTGGCTCCCTATCCATTATTCATCATGTTTTGTAGGCTATGATTTCTAAAACGACCATTAGTTTTATGTATTTACTACAAGAATATATGATCATCTAAAATAATATATGTCTTACACAAAACACCTTGGTTCAATGCTCCATCAGTTTCCTTGTCTACTGTTTAAAGCATTTGCTATTTTTGTTGCATAAACTAGTTGAGGCCATTGCATGTATCTGAACTAAGGTCTCATTTTTCCTTTCCACTAGAACCTTGATTTTTTCATTCCTATACCAAGTCACGTGTTTTGCTGAATATGCCAACGTACATACCTCTACATTGTATATTATACTTGACAAATGCTCATGAGGAATGTTTACCAAAATTATCATTCTCTAAGTCCTTGCTCAATTTTTGTGAGTCTTTGAGACCATGCGAGTAGGTATCTAATGATAGGCTTATACTCACACACATAGTCTCCAATCCACCTCCCCCCCCAAAAAACAAAACAATGCATAAAGGGAGGGTTTTGACCCAATGTCGTATAATTATGGCATGTGTCATCATCATATATAGTAATACCACCAAAAAACCCTAATTTCTCTTTTAAATAGGATGTTTGAACATGGAAAAGGGACCTTCTCTCCATTGGGATTACCATGCTAGTGTCCCTCCACATTTGTGGCTAGGGTTTTTGAGCATCCTTTTTTCTTTGTGTTTATGTTATTGAGGTGTGCATTTTAATGGAATATTAGAGTTAAAAGAGGGTAAGTGGGAATGAACCGAATTTCAGGGTATGGAGGTCATCATTAGACATGACACATATACAATGCTATAAATAATTTCCAATTATGTTAATGAAGATCTCTCTTCTCCCCCCTCAAGTCAAATATGTTGTTGTGTTATGAATTAAAATGTCTCTTTAATGTTTACATTCATTATTATAGGTTGAATTCATCTATTAATTCCTTCTTTGATTTGATTTGACTTTGCAAGTTCAATTCAAATATTTATTGTTATGAAATAGGGTTTTTATCAAAAAGAGTGATGGTATTGTTCTAGATTGATGTGTGTGTGGGTACCCTTAAGATTATGGCCCTTTAGATGTTGCTACTTCTCATGCTAGGACAACTACCACATTTTAGAGAATATCTCCTAAAATGAATTCATGTTCTCGTCCTTCTCCCTTTCCTCTCTCATTCTCATTTATTGCATAGTTAAATTCAAATCAAGCCAATAAATTAATATATTGGATATTAGATCAATTGATAAGCCACCATCCACATATCAAGGATATTTTTACACATATGTGTTGAAACAATCCCGTAGAAAAAATGTTGATTCCACTAGGGAAGAATTATTAGAATCCTTCCTTTAATATCCTTGGTTATTTTTTCTCCATTATTTGTATTTTTCATCTACTTTTAAATTATTGGTAACCTTATAATTGTAGATCCCCTTTCTAGTTGTTTATATACACAAAAATTTATACCTTAATGCAATTTTTGTAATCATGGGCATGGATTTTCCCAAAACGTATGTTGTTAGGTTGCATGTTTTCTAAAATATCATTTTCCCACGTGTTGTACCTACAACCCCCCCCTAAGTTTTGAGCAAAACTTGCGGCCCTACCTTAATTTTTCACTCGTCTGGGTATGCTTCTTTATTTTGGATAATACACTAACTTTCATTGTTTATTGGCTTGCTACATTAATTCATTCTTTTAGATGGTTAAACTAAATAGACCTTTAGGTTTCACTTGTTTGGTTTTGACTTAGTTCTTTTCTTGAGTTTTCTTCCTCATTGAGTCTTTTTCCATTTATCAAGTTCCCCCTTCCTTAATCTTCCTTTGTTCAAACTCATATGGTTCTTGATTTCCAAATCTGGTCTGATTCTCAAATCAAACCCTTTTCCCACTTTTACTACTTTGTAATCGCCCCAATTTGGAATTAAGCCCTGATTTTTGAATTGGGCCCTTCTTCCACCTTTTTTTTGTTCAAATTTTGTTTCCTCGACTTTGGTTCAAACTTTTCTTAAACCTCAAATCTTTGATCACCCAAATTTGGTAATCAATCCCAATTGCCAAATTGGGGCCTTATTCCACTAACTTCAATGTGGAGGGGTCCCATTTTTGGTAGTGGCCCTAATATCCAAATTGGGCCCTCCATTCATCTCCTTGAATTCTTCAATTTCTTCACTCTTTGGTTCAAGAATTTTATTTTAAATTTGTTCGAATGTCTCTTCCTTCCTTTAGAACTTTTCTCACTTTCAAACTTTTCTTTTTATTTTCAAAATTCAACCAAGTCAAAACCTTTACTAGGTCTTGATTTCTAATCAACCATGACTTCCAAATTAGGCCTCCTTTTCCCTTAGATGTTGCTTCCTTTCCCTTATTTGGAAATGGACCTTGACCTCCAAATCAAGCCTTCCCATCATGAATAATAGTGATGTAGGGTCTTGATTTCTCAATCAACCCCAATTTTAAAATTGTCTTCCTTTTCCACAAGCTCTTTGTTTGCACATGTGAAACCATTTTTGCACATGCGAAACTAATTCCATACTTTTGACACATGTGAAACAATTTTTTAAGTTATATTGTGATCAAGCCTTCAATTTACAAATCCTAGTGACATGGGGTCCTAATTTCTCAATCGACCCTCCACCAATTGAATCTGTGCCCTAATTTTTGGATTGTGCTTGACTTCAAAATTAGGCCCACCCTCACCTATGATAGTGATGAGGGGTCCCAATTTTATCAATATCCCCCCCCTACACCTCTTTTGAACTATTCACACATGTGAAAACCTATAGAAGTTTGAATTTAGTTATTTGAAGTATGTGGGATACTTGTACTTGTGTGCATGCTTTAAAGCATGACTCACCTAGGCTAAATGAAATGGAACCATATCTCCAAACCAACACATTTTATAACTTGAGCAATGAAATGATTTTTGAAGCATGAATCAAAGTCACACATATCATGAATTATAGTTCAATGAGTGAATATTAAGATCTGGAAATTTATTCCTCTTAGTAATGCTCAAAGCCACAGAACATTAAAAATGTTTCAGTTCAAACATTCAAGGGAATAATTTTGGTATCAATAATATTTGCATGAAATCCTTGTTTCCTAAGTTTGAACTTGCAGTTTTCATTCAATACTAAGGAATACATCCCAATTACTACATCATGCACCTCAAATTAGGTTTAATGTTCTTGAAAACCTTGTAAACTTATCTAATTCAAATGGTTAGAGGGGATCTACCAGTTTTAATCAATTTGATTTTCAAAGTTAACCCTATAGGACATTACACGAACTTCAAGGGACATGTGAAGAGGATGATAGGTCTTTAGGAGAGATCAATTGCAGGTCAACATCAATAGGTAATTGAAATACTAGAAGACCTTGAGTAAATAGTACCAATTGGTGAGGGGACAATTAAAATAGCAGCTGAAGAAGAAGAAACAAGGAAGAAGAACAAAAAATATGTTGAAGATGAATGAGGGAGGGTAGAGTTTGAAAAATAACATGTTGTTGTGTAAATGTGTTGAACCTGTGAAAAATATATCTAGCTAGGAATTGACATACACAATTGCATAGAAAACATGAGAAAAGAGAAGCATAAGAGAAAGAATGGAAGGATTCTCATTAACTGTATTCCACACTCAAAGAGTGAATAATTTACAATAGATATAGGCTACATGAGTAACTAATGCACCATAGTAGTGATCTAGAGAGATATAGACACTCATTGACATACACTGGAGTGAACTGCCACCTAGTCCTAGTTAACCGATCCATGCAATCATTAGTTAACTGAGTCACGACTTCCACTAGTCTAATTAAGTGTAACTGACTCTAAACTAAAGAGGAACTTCCTATTTTGTAGGGGAATTTTCTCTAGAGATAATATTCTCATCTAAGGAAGAGTTCTCAACATTGGATAGTAAAACTTAGGAAAACAATTATAGGTGATTGTGTAATATCTCCAACACCCCCCTGAACACTACTCGGGTGTACATGATGAATGGGTCATGGAAACCAAGGCCATGTTAGGTACCGATTGTACAATTCATATAAGAACGAGACTTTGAAAAATCAGGAAAGAGGGAAAACCTCACGGGAACCCCCCCCCTCCCTCAAATTACAATGCATAAAAAAAAATGAGAAGGACCAAAAAGTAGTTGCTAAGCAACTCTGTCCTTCACTCCAAGAAGACCCCGCAACTGTGCAAGTTTGTGCTTGTTGAAGATTTTGTTGAAGATGTAGATGTTTGCATGGATATGATGAAGTAAATGCACCATTGAGATGTCCACACATATCCACTTTCTCTTCTTTTAATGAATAAGATCCAAATAAAGTTTGGATGAAATTTTGAAAATCGTACGACCGTTTTTGGAAAAAACGCTGAAATTTTGTTGATTTTAAAATGATCATAACTTCATTTCCCGAACTCTTTTTCGGACGATTTTTTTTTTTAAATTGGATTTTTTCCGAGAGGAATTAAAATATCCCATTTGTTTCTGCAAATTTTGCATAAAAAATATCATAATTGAATCTGATGTGCACGGATCCCTTTTTGTCTCCTAAGATGCATGCATATTGCTCTTGATATGCATGCATGGCACATGGAAAAGTGTCTCCATGTGACCCCTGAAATGCATGCAATATATATTCTGCATGAAATTAAGAAAACAAATATGAAATGGAGTAGGCATCATCTGCAATTACTGGAATACAAATTTGTGCACATACTTGTGTAGAATGCTCTTCAAACTGAGATGTTTGATCTTCCAGTGGATTTTCTACTTGCTCTATCTTGTCAAAATTTTGTATTCAGTCTTCCTTATTCCCAAATAAAACCTCCAATATACTCCAAAATTTGTTTGGAGTTGAGTCTTGTGAGTCATCATATACTTGGTGGAGAATTTCAGGAGAAATAAACCAGATGATACATCCTATAGCCATATCTTATCTATTGAGAAAGTCTTTTTTCTCATCAGTGGAATCATGCTCAACTTCCATTGCCATAGTTATTTGGTACAAGCCTCTGCATCTGAGATGAAGTAGAACTTTTGGCTTCCACACCAAATAGTTATGAGGCATGAGAAGTATTGCAGACGAATAATCCATCTTTTATGCGTTCTTCAATCTTCAGTACCTGCAAAAAGATTATGGTGTGTATTTTTCCTTCAAATCCATCGACTCTGATACCATGTAAATGTGTTGAACCTGCACAAAATAGATCTAGCTAGGAATTGACATACATAGTTGCAGAGAAAATATGAGAAAAGAGAATCACAAGAGAAAGAATGGAATAATTATCATTAACCATATTCCTCACTCAAAGAGTGAATAATTTACAATAGATATAGGCTACATGAGTAACTAATGCACCATAGTAGTGATATAGAGAGATATAGACACTCACTGACAAACACTGGAGTGAACTGCCACCTAATCCTAGTTAATTAATCCATGCAATCATCCATTAACTGAGTCGCGACTTCCACTAGTATAACTAAGTGTAGCTGAGTGTATCTAACTCTAATCTGAAGAGGAAATTCCTATTTTGTAGGGGAATATTCTCTAGAGAGAATATTTTCATCTAAGGAAGAGTTCTCAACATTGGCCGATAAAACTTAGAAAAATAATTATAGGTGAGTGTGTAATATCTCCAACATGTTGAAGGAGAAGAGGACCATTTGAATATTATAAAGTCAACTATAAAATTCTTTTATTCATTGAATATGCCTTTAAAGTACAAAATGAATTGAACCTAACATGAAGGGAATTATACAATAAAGAAAAATATTTATAGACATTGGGGATGGACATAACAGAGGTCATGAAATATGTACAAGCATGGGAAGTAGAGTATCAACAAGTTTATTACAATTCGATAGAGTGAAATATTGGTAGGTTGCACTAGATTAAATTCCTCCTAAAGTACCTACTATTACTGCATAAGCTTTGCAAGAAAGGGAGTTTGCCCTGAAATAGTGCAAGAAAAAATGTCATGAGGATCTCCAAGGGATTACTTGTGAAGTCAAGAGCTCTACTAAGATATGGTAGCACATAGAGAAAACATCAACCAATTATCACTTCCCTTATTTTGGACCTAGGAATAAGTTCTTTCCACGATCACGAGTGTCCAAATATTTGGAAAGCTATATTGTCTCCAACATGAAGGGTATCCGAGCTCTCTTTGAGATTAATGAATCAACCATTCATAGATTTATTGAATCTCCTACCAAGAACACAAAATAATTAATATTCTATTACCTAAAACAAATAAATATGATAAAATGATAATCCAAATCATCACATCATATAGAGCCTCCCTCTAGCATCATACCTTTTCCCATAGAGAAACAATTAGCTTGGATTTGCAGGAATGGGTGGCCTTTGTGAGAAAATGAGAAAAGAAAGGGAAGAAGCTTGATAATGATAAGTAGGTAGTCATATTATAAAGGAGGTTTCAAATATCCCAAAAGAGAAAGCTAACAACCAAGTGGAAGGTCACGATAGTCAAAGGGAGTTGACTACTCTTAAGGTAAAAGAAGACAAAGTGATAAGGACAACCAATAGGCAAGGAGGGGAAAAAATAGTCATCTAGGTGTATCAAGCTCATAATTTCCTCCCTCCCACCCCATTCTTCTTTTCTATAAATAAGATGAATTCGAATTGTGCAAAGGGGATTTTTTCTTGTGCATATTTATAGGCTTTTCTATGAAATGTTAATGAATGAGAAGTCACTGCTAGCCAAGCCATTTGAAGATAGACATTAGTTTTGAAATGTGTGATTTGTGGAACTCTTTGTATTAATTTAGTGTGTTTTGGAAAGGTATAAGCATTTTATTTTACAATGTAGACTTTTCTCATGGATGAGAAACTTGTTTTATTTTATTTATCTCACAAATTGTTTGCCTGTAGCCTTAAGCATAGTACTGTATTCAACTGTTTATTTTCATAGTTTTATGTATTGCAACTGGTTATTTAAATTATTTCTAGTTCATCTTGAGAAACATTCTATACTTTGTATATTATATTAACTACATCTCATTTATTGAATTTAAATATATATAAACTGTGGACCAGGATGCAACCAAAAAAACCAATTAAAACATCTAAAGGCTGTCAATCCATAAACCAGATGGATTCCTTATTCCAAATATTATAAGGTATAATTGAGATCTTTCATTAGGGAGAATACCTACAGATTACATAGGTTCATTCATCCCTGTCAACATTTTTGGCGCTAGAAGGAGGGTTGTCATTGTATGGTTGACAAATATAATTTGCATAGTGATTTGTCACACAATATTGTTGATGCATATTTTAATATTGAGATTTTTTTTGAAGATGCAACTATTGATGTCAAGAATCCTAATCCTATAGAAATAGAGCCATTGTATGCTATTTCTAATCAATAAGTTAACAAGTTACGTCAACTTACCCGAGCATCTGCTAAGAAAATTGTCAAGCTACCATAGCTCCTTTACTACTTAAATGAAATAGAACTACCAAAAATATTATTCAAACTAATACAAAGACTACAATAGATACTGTAGAGGACCTAATTGAGCTCATGATTTACCAAATTTCTCAACCCCTGAATGCAATCCCATCGTCTCCTCTTGCTTCATCTTCTCATTCTTTGAACGCTTTAAATCGAGATTTTGACTTTGATTTTACTAGAAAAGCTTGTGAAATCCTTAAAAAACATGTTGTTACTCAAATGGCTAGAAACCAACCTTGAGTGCTTGCTTGGAGATCTCGAGATGCTCTCAACTTATCAAGTCAACTGCATGATTTTCCAAAACATCCTGTACATATCCTCTCGAAGTTTAACCTATATAAGTTAGGCTCACCAAAAGATCATATTAAAAATTTCTATTTGGTTATTATATTTTTAAATGTGGAACATGAAGATGTAGTATGTAAATTGTTTCCTTATACGTTTGAAAATAAAGATTCTACATGGTATTTTAATTTTCCAATTTGATCCATTGCCAATTGGGGTGATTTCAAAAAAGAATTTATTGATAATTTTGATGAGGAATATACCCTAGCTATAATCCTAAAAGAATTAATAGAAATAAATATGGATAAGAAAGAATGAGTAAAGTGCTTTGACTATCATTTCACTAACATTTTAAATAAGTCCTCAACCATTTTTGTCGCAGATGAAGAACTAATAGTTGAATATTATACTGATGCTTTGAAAACCTCTATTGTAATGTTTGTTAAGGGAGATGGTAAAAATACATTATCTAGAAATTTTGAAGAAGCCAAGGATGTAGAAAAACAAATTTTGAGTTTGGTGGGGAACTCAAGAAATGAAGAAGCTAAATTTACTACTAAGAAATTCTTTTCTTTGCCCAAACTCCCCTCTAAAAATAAATGATCTTTAGGATAAATTTCCCACAAACATGGATAGTGTCTTATGTCTAGTTAAGTGTTAGGATATTTATACACTTAGGATTTATTTAAGGTAAACTTGGTCTCATGTGTCGTTAGGTAAAAGTGTGTTTCTTTATTACACATTAATATGTATTTGCAGTTAGGAAATACGATGGTCATGATATGTTCCCGACATAGAGTGACCCAAACGATCATATTCTCTTAGATATTAATGGCTACATTGATCCATGGCTTAAAACCCGATTGGTTCATGATATCTATTTAAAGAGCATGGAGGGTCATTTGCCAATGATTGATTGCAAGAAACTCTCTTATAAATCTCTCTATATTGTTTTTCTTTTGCATTAATAAATTGCTCCAAGTGGACACATTGGTTGGGGCCGTAGATGTTTCCATGTAGGGTTTTACCATGTGAAAACATCGGTGTGTTGATATTTGATCTAATTGTGTGAGTGGTTACTGAAGGTGTTCATCATTTATTGGAATACCTGTGTTTTCAAACATGGTATTAGAGTGCATTTGAAGACTTGTTCCTGTTGTAGATCTAGATCATGAAGCCATGTTGCCTCATCTTTGTTTCTTCTGTTTCCATACATTTATGGGATGAGAGGACTATTCCCTTGCATCCGAAGCACTCATTTCAGTTAGGACCATCTTCTAATTTCCACGTGGATATTTGGTTACTGTTTATTTATTTTTTCAAAAGGGCATAACTTTCACATCCGAAGTTTGTTTTCAGTGCTGTTTTTTTTAAATAGCCTATTTTTTCAAGATATTTACATCCAGACCATCGGTTTCATATTTTTCTGCATATTTAAATATGGCATCTCCTAATGATATTTTTCTTACTAGTACCAACTAATTCTCATGGAAATCCCATATGGAGGATGTATTAAGAAGTAAAGGATTGTACCATATTACCATGGGGAAAGAACTAGAACCCACTGACGATGAAAATAAAGTCAAATGGGTAAATAAGAATGAAAAAGCATGTCGAATGATCAGAAATCCATCTCTCGTGACACTACTACATATGGGCGGATTATTCCACAAAAAGTTTCCACGCTTCCACTAGTCTAATATTTTTTTTAAACAGGGCGGGATTTTCATCGCTACTGCCACGAAAGTTCGTCGCAATATCAACGCAAATCTTAATTTAACCTAGTCGGGATTTTCGTCGCTATAGAGACAAACTTTCGTGGCAATAGCGACGAAAATTTTGTCTATCTCATTGGTCGGTGTTAATGTCTAGTTGACTATTTTATCTATATATACATGACTTTAAGAGACTTTGCGACAAAGTTGCTATAGTTGCGACACTATTCTTGGCTTTTGTTTGAGTTGTTTATTTTTTCCGTCGCCCACCGGTTGAAAAAATCCAATTCTCGATCTACATAGCTCGGATTTTGAACTTGCAAGGTTAGTATGTTATTTTTTATTGATGTACTCATTTAACTTGTAATTGTTTTTTCAAATGTCCAAATTGCATTTGGCTTATTTTTTCCTTGATAATATATTTATATAATATGTGTAGTTATACCATATTTCATGTCTTTGGTTTTTGGATATAGTTAGTATATTCTATGGAAAAGGGTATATAGTTCCATAATATTCTAGGTTTATGGAATCCACATACCCTTTTCCCTTCAATTGTAGCTATAATCTCTCTCTCTTTTCATTGATAAATATATGGAATTTCTCTTGAAACTCAACCCTAATCGGTGAAATGATAGTAATTGATTGATATATTCCCTGCTTTAGCAGGGACTAATAAGATACATAAACACTAACCCTAAACTTATGTTAGGTGTATATGTCGTTATTATATAAAGAAAACATTTGTACACATATGACCTTATTATAAAGATGTTATCTATGTCGTCATGATGTTGATCCTCTACACATATGATCACCTTATTATAAAGATTTTGACCTTATTATAAAGATGTAGGTCACTATAAATAAGCATATCATAATCGAAAGGAGTAGCCAAAATATAAAAAATTGACAACTTAATGTTTGGTATGGTGTAGGTAAGACAATTACTTGTTAGGACACGAATTTGTCACAATGAACGAAAATGACAGGAAGCTTGCTTGGTTAAGAGCGGCATTAGAGGCGAGGGGCGATGGAAAATGTTATTTCCCTTGCTATGATTGCAGAGGCTTGCAAAATAGAATACTTTTAATAACAACATCCCAAAAACATTGTAGGGAGAAGGGGCAGGCCGAAGGGGGTTATGAATATCGTCCCTTGGTAAGAGGATTCAATATTTAATGTATTCTCTGTAATAATTAGTATGTCATGAATTTTAGTAATATTTCTTATCGTGATTTTTATATTTTCTATACACACTAACTTTTCTATGTTTCTTTTTAAATATATAGACGATGCCCCCAAAGTGTTGACCTCTAGAGAGTTATTTGTCAAGTACTAGCAGAAATACTACTTTACATGGAGATGAACTTCGAGATCAGAATATTGAAGCTGCTGATCAAGTTATTAATGATGATAT
>WSFP011333385.1:0-38583 GCA_009831015.1 Picea engelmannii
GGCCTTGATGATGACTTGGACGACCTAGCCCACCCATTGCTTGCCAAACGATTTTCCCGGGAGGGGAAAAACGTCCCGCTTTTGAGAATGACGTCATGATATTGGGGGCTAGGGCTTGGTGGTGAGGTGCCACTCATTTGCACTTGGACGTTTTGAGGAGAAGAGGGTCTTCACCATGATGAGATAACCTAGATGCTTGACACATGGCCTTGGGATGCCCTTCCATGCTTCTCCAACACCAACAACCTCCTCAAAGTGGAAAAACGTCCCCTAAAGGGGTGACATCATCCTAGATTAGGGTTTAATTTGTGCAACAAATGAAATTTTAAGTGAATTGTTTAATATTATTGTGTTAAGGGGGCAAGATTAGGGTTGTTGACCCCTAATCTTGTCTTTTACTCCTTATTTTGTGGACAAACTATGTTAGCTAATTTTTGTATAAATAGAGATCATAAGATCTCATTTTGAATCATAACTCTCCCTCTTGTGAGAGGCTTGGTCTGAAATTTTCAGCCTCTTTGGCTCTTTTAGTTCTTGTGCACTTGTGTAAGGCTATACTTATGAATGGTTGATGGAAGAAGTGATGCGCTAGCTTTGGAAGGCTATTCTATTGCTATCGTGGTGGATTATCTTGGCATTTTCCTTGAATTGGTATGGTTTTTACTTTCTTGCTATCATTTGTTTCAAGTCAAGGTTATTATGATAGGAACTAGGTGGGAAGTATAAGGGCATACACCCCCACCATAGTCTTCACCATTTTATTTCTTCATTTCATTGATTAAGGGTTTTCTAGGAGAAGTATAAGGGCATATACTCTCTTATCTTAAACCCTAGCTTAGAGAAACTTGTCTCGGGGAGTAAACACCCCCAAGAAGGTATCTTTTTTAATCTCCTTGTGACTCCATTAACCCAATATTAAAGGCACTAGTCATACTCTTTTTTGCATTGGAGATATAAAAGTGTTTCCTTGGAAAACACAACTTTCGGTCTTTTGAAAGATTTCTTGCTTGAAGTTGGTTTGCCTAATTGAGAGGACTCTTCCCTTACTAGGGCGTCCCCTCTCTCCCACTACTTCTTCTTGTTGTTATAGAACTACATCTTCATCCATTAGGGTTGTAGAAACCTTAACCTAATTTCTTTAATAACTCTCTTATCAACCATTAGATTATCACACTTTTTGGCAAAGTTTGAGGGGATTTCATTGGCTGATTTTATTTTTGTAATACATTGAATGTTACAGCCATAAGGTTGTTATAATTTGCTCCAGATGAGTGTCTACAACAACCTTATCTTTTATGCTAAGAGTCTTGGTTTTTCATCTTGAGTTTAGCTAGTCAATTACTAGTTTTTCTCTTGCATTTTCTACTTGATCTTTAGCATTTATTGAACAACTCATAGTATCTTTTTCTTGTTGATATATATTGTCGTCTATTGCTGCAAATTAGGGACAAAAATCTTAACTTGCTGATCCAACTAACATATATTGTTGCAAGGTATGTTTTCTTGTGTCTCGAGCAGGTACAATCATCCGAAAAAACACTACACCTGTGGGGAAGTCATTACTTGACTTACAAGGCATATCTCCCTACCATTCATTCCATTTACACTTGACCTATAGGGGCTTCACTTCCATCCATCTCTATCTCCATCTTAATCCCCCTAGGGTCTTTGGGATCACCTCCCAAGAGTGACCTTAGTCACCCCCAAGTGCAAGACCTACATCGAGGTGACATTGGGTGTAGGATTCCCAAAGTTGTAGCACTTGTTCCGTGGTTGGGTTGGGCTTTTCCCAACCTACAAATTACGCTATAACATTTTGGCGCCGTTGCCGAAGAGTATTTTGAATCCTCTTCGTACCCTAACGACACTTTGGTAAGCTATCCCAAAGCCTTTCCCTTAGCTTTCTTGGCAACTCCACCCAAGGGACGTTCCCTTTCCACCCTCCTTGATGAGCTCATCTTGAAGCTCATCTGGCGACTCCACCTTCCTAGAATATTTCGTTCCCCAAACCTTTTCCCTCTGGGAGGTTCAAGCCTTCTAAGGTTTACCAAAGAAGGCCTCCTCTCAAGTCTCTCGTTGCTAAAACCCTTTTCCATAACTCCCTCTCCCTTGCTCCACTGGCTCGCCCTTTGGAAAGAGAGCTCTACAAACCCCTTAACATGGCCAATATCCAAGGTTACCCTAACAAGATGCCAATAGATGTCAACAAGTGGTTACCAAGGTTCCTAGGAAACAATGTGATAATTGTCGAAGACCACATTTACGTCATGGGCCAAGATATGGACAATGCATGTATTGATAATCAAGATGTGGCCATGAAACTATTCGCCTCATCATTGACCGAGGAAGCCCTTGATTGGTTCAAGGGACTCCCTAATAATCAGATCACGACCTATGATGCCTTTTCCGCCTTATTTAAAAGTAGATGGTCAAGAAAAGAAGATGGTGGGACACTTGCAACTCAGCTCAATCAAATAAAGAAAAAGGAGAATGAAACAGTAAGGGAATTCATTTCAAGATTTGACAAGTTGTACAGTCAAATTCCAATAGATTATCGTCCTTCAACATCATTAGTTCGTCTCCTTTACATGAATGCCTTTGAAGGGAAGATCTGATACATTCTTAAAGATAAAAATCCCACGTCATTGGCATAGGCTAAATAGTTCAGTATCGACATTGAAGAGAATCACCTTGATTCGAAAATAGAACCTTTTCAGTATCCTCATAACAAGACAGAATCAAGGACAAAGGTTTCCAACAATGTTGTTCCTGATCTTATTGCTCTCCTGACTCCGAAGATAGAACAGATGAATACTCAGTTTTTCCAAGTGAAGAATCAACTTATTAACCATATGACTACAGTGGAAAGAAATCAATCTGCTCCTAGACCTCGGTTTGCCAGACAACAAAGAGGTGTCATCGGATGGAAACCAATACCTCAACAAGAGACAAAGGCCCCATATACTTTGAAGCCTTTTGGGACAGTTGATGCAAAAGCTTGGTGTCTCCCATGCCAAGAACCCCATAGGGAAGATGAATGCCAAGAATCCCATGTCATTGGCATAGCTAAATAGTTCAGTATCGACATTGAAGAGAGTCTCCTTGATTCGAAAATAGAACATTTTCAATATCCTCATAACAAGACAGAATCAAGGACGAAGGTTTCCAACAATGTTGTTCCTGATCTGATTTATCTCCTGACTCCGAAGATAGAAAAAATGAACACTCAGTTTTTCCAAGTGAAGGATCAACTTATTAACCATATGACTACAGTGGAAAGAAATAAATCTGCTCCTAGACCTCAGTTTGCTAGACAACAGAGAGATGTCATCGATTGGAAACCAATGCCTCAAGAAGAGGCAAAGGCCCTGTATACTTTGAAGCCTTTTGGGACAGTTGATGCAGAAGCTTGGTGTCTCCCATGCCAAGAACCCCACAGGGAAGATGAATGCCCCTGAAAGGACGAAGATTATCATGATGATATAAACTTCATGATTTGCAATCTCAACGATGAACGGGTTACTCAAGAACATATCAATGAATCCAGAAAAATAAGAGAAAGAGAGGGGAGAATCCGAGCCTTAAATAAACTAATAAATGATCAGAAGGAATTAAGGAGGAGGGAAATTCTAGTCTACAGAAGAAAAAATGCTTCAGCCCCTCCATCACAGCCTAATACTCCTTTTCCACCAGTAGAAAAGGTGGCTCCACCTCCACCGCCGGTATGTGAGTTGCCTCCTCAACCAACTCATGCAGATGACATTCAGTTGAATATTGATGTTTCAAACATGTTTGGAAAACTGAATATGACAGTCCCATTAATAGAGATATGTAAGATCCCTTCCGTGAAAAGAGATGTTTTGAGGATATTACAGGTCCCAACTGAGAAAGAGGATCCTCCCATCATATTAAACACTATGTATCTTGATCAGCCAAAAGACAAAAACTCGCCTTTCTATCTCTCATTAGGCATGAATGGCCTCCACTTGAATGACTGGATGCTTGATTCAGGGGCCTCAACAAATCTCATATCTTTGAAGGTAATGAAACAACTTGGTTTGAAGACAACCCAACCTTATGGCAATGTTTGTGGTATTGATTCAAGAAGAGTTAAGGTCTTGGGAGTATGTGAAGACGTTGAAGTATTTTTGATATATTTTCCACATATCAACATCCTCATGGATATGCTGGTAATCAATGTCCCCGATGCCTGGGGGATGCTCTTGGCAAGGACCTGGTCCTCAGCCCTTGGAGGTTTCCTCAATATGTACCTTACACATGCATATATTCCCATGGGCAATGAAACGTATGCGATCCTACATAACAGGGAGGAGAAAGACACACATGTGGTGAATCTAAGGGGACCTAGATATGTCAGTGAACACTACCATGATATACCCTCACAGATTTTTGAGTATGATCCATCTGAGTTGCCTTTCATGCAAGAAGATGCAATTGAAATGTTTCTACCATGGACAGATAAAAAGAAGGCTACATAATACCATAATAAGAATCCAAAATCTATTCATATTATACAAAAGGAACATGAGAAAAGTGAAGAAATCATCAAAGATATCATCCACACAGAGCCTCCATATGATGAGAATACACCTTGCATTGATTTCAATGAAGGAACTCTTGTGCTCATGTGGGGCAAAAGGAAGGGTAAGCCCAGATACGAACATAAAGACAATAACTCATGGCTTGGCCCTTACATCATCAGAAAGAAGTCTGACAAGGAAAAGTACTATCTGACAACATTAGACGGGAGAAAGATGCCATTGCCAATAGATGGGTCTCTTCTCCGACCTCACATCTAGGTCACATGACTTCTCCAGGGCTCGCGCCCCAGGTAAGTAGGTAAGTCATTTTGATACCCTGCATTTGCCTCTTGATTGCTCATACTAGTTTAGATGCATTTCATTTTCATTTTTCCCTACTTGCATATTGATTTCATGTTTAGCTTAGAATTTATTCAAAAAATGTCAAAATTTTATTTTCTAGCTTAGTAGGTTTTGATATGATCATATGAGAACAAGGATGAGTAGGTCATCCTGCATTTGACAGTTTGATGTTTACTTGCAGGCACGGATCTACCAGGAGATGTTGTGATTCTCATGCACTCTACGGTGAGCACATGTCCCCAAGTAGGAGCCATATGTTATCCCCATTATGTGGATAACTAAGGAGATGATGTCTCGAGGCCCATAGGTTGCAGATATGGAGTGTCGAGAGACTACATGACCAACAATACCCTTTGCATAGATGGAACACCCACTCACCACCACAGATGGTCACAAGTTTACAAATGGCATCCACCACACCAGTTGGCTTCCAAAAGGCAGTGGGCTTTGATCCATGGGGTACAAGTCAATATTATGGTGAGAATCATTTCAATACCTAAGCCATTTGATTATGTTGTATCTTGGATTGCTCTAGATTTCATGATATGTGATTGGACATTATGCCTTTCTCCTTACTTCACCTTGGTGGTTGACATTTTTCCCTAGTAAGTGTTCTTCTTTGGGAATGGGTTTGCTACTGGAAATCCCTTAATGAGCCATCATACCGTTTCCAACCATACTTACCATTTTTCATCATTATTCCCCTATGTTTCCTTATCTCTTGGGATTTTAGGGTGTATTGGCCCAAGAAGGGGTTGTCCCTCATTCTATTGGAAGAAGGGGCTACAGGCCTAGAGTGGTTGGTGTTGGGTAAAAGATAAAAGCCATATGTAAACCTTCCAGATGCTTCGCCCAGGGATCACCCAAGAAATCAATAAAGGGGACCCACAATATAATAATTAAATGCTTAAAAGGGTAGTTGAAGGATAGGAGGTCTCATCACGAGCCGACCTATCACATCCATGGATATCTAGTGGTATGACATTGTCATTATCTGGTCACCAAGTCAGGGCAACGACTCTTAGTTGCATGGCAGAGAGAAAGGGGGTATCATCACGAACCAACTTTCTCATTTCCATTAGGTATTTGTGGGAGACATTTCCACCACCTGATCACCACGCCAGGGCAGTGACCTTCAATCTCTCCTTATGCTATCATGAAATAAATATAAAGAAAGAAAGATAAAAGGCAAATGATGGGCTTGGAAAAAATGCATTGCGGACGAAGGTACCACACACCCTCTACAAAGGAACCCATGAATGAGACATTACGCCCCCTAGTATGTCTTGACCCCTATGCCCATTAAGTCTTAACCCCATCCACCTCATGCACCTTACATGGCTTAGAGAGGAACCTCTTGGAGGATCTCTTTGACTTAAGGCAAGATCTACCCAATAGGACACCTCGTCAACCCTCCCATACTTAAGCTTGACAAGTCGCATAGTGTCTTTGAGCTGTTAATTGTTTGATATAGTAATCTTTGATGCACATGCTTAGATGGATTATTTATTGATTGGATCCACTTATCATGATGTTATGACTTGAGATCCTTGGAGGGCATGTTCATTTGTCTTTGCAGGACCTAGCTGGTGGACAGCTTTTGGAGAACAAGCCTAGCTTGGGCTTCCATGGGGCTACAAGCCCATAGGTTGGATGTCAGGGGCTCGCATGCCAGATTAAAGAGAGATGACTTGGACGACCTTGATGATGACTTAGACGACCTAGCCCACCCATTGCTTGCCAAACGATTTGCACAAGAGGGGAAAAACGTCCCACTTTTGAGCATGAAGTCATGATATTGGGGGCTAAGGCTTGGTGGTGAGGTGTCACTCATTTGCACTTGGACGTTTTAAGGAGAAGAGGGTCTTCACCATGATGAGATCACCTATATGCTTGACACATGGCCTTGGGAGGCCCTTCCATGCTTCTCCAACACTAACAACCTCCTCAAAGTGGCAAAACGTCCACTAAAGGGGTGACATCATCCTAAATTAGGGTTTAATTTGTGCAAAAGATGAAATTTTAAGTGAACTATTTAATATTATTGTGTTAAGAGGGCAAGATTAGGGTTGTTGACCCCTAGTCTTGTGTTTTACTCCTAATTTTGTGGACAAGCTATGTCAGGGGCCCACATGCTAGATTAAAGAGAGATGACTTGAACGACCTTGATGATGACTTAGACGACCTAGCCCACCCATTGCTTGCCAAACGATTTGCACAAGAGGGGAAAAACGTCCCACTTTTGAGCATGAAGTCATGATATTGGGGGCTAAGGCTTGGTGGTGAGGTGCCACTCATTTGCACTTGGACATTTTGAGGAGAAGAGGGTCTTCACCATGATGAGATCACCTAGATGCTTGACACATGGCCTTGGGAGGCCCTTCCATGCTTCTCCAATACCAACAACCTCCTCAAAGTGGCAAAACGTCCCCTAAAGGGGTAACATCATCCTAGATTAGGGTTTAATTTGTGCAAAAGATGAAATTTTAAGAGGGAAAGATTAGGGTTGTTGACCCTAGTCTTGTGTTTTACTCCTAATTTTGTGGACAAACTATGTTAGCTATTTTTTGTATAAATAGAGATCATAAGATCTCATTTTGAATCATAACTCTCCCTCTTGTAAAAGGCTTGCTCTAGAATTTTTGGCCTCCTTGGCTCTTTTAGTTCTTGTGCATTTGTGTATGGCTATACTTATGAATGGTTGATGGAAGAAGTGATGCGCTCACTTTGGAAGGTTATTCTATTGCTATTGTGGTGGATTATCTTGGCATTTTTCCTTGAATTGGTATGGTTTTTACTTTCTTGCTATCATTTGTTTCAAGTCAAGGTTATTATGCTAGGAACTAGGTGGGAAGTATAAGGGCATACACCCCCACCATAGTCTTCACCATCGTATCGCTTCATCTAATTGATTAAGGGTTTTCTAGGAGAAGTATAAGGGCATACACCCTCTCAGCTTAAACCCTAGCTTAGAGAAACTTGTCTTGGGGAGTAAAAGGACTTACTCTTTTTTGCATTGGAGATATAAAATTGTTACCTTGGAAAATGCAACTTTCGATCTTTTGAAAGATTTCTTACTTGAAGTTGGATTGCCTAATTGAGAGGACTCTTCCCTTACTAGGGCGTCCCCTCTCTCCCACTACTTTTGTTGTTGTTATAGAATTAAATCTTCAGCCATTAGGGTTGCAGAAACCCTAGCCTAATTGCTTTAATAACTCTCTTATCAAGCACTGGATTCCACCCAAAGTTTGTACACTTATTCTTCTTGGCCTAGCGCACTTTTTGGCAAAGTTCGAGGGGATTTCATTGGTTTATTTTCTTGTTGTAATACATTGAATGTTACAGCCATAAGGTTGTTATAATTTGTTGCAAACAAGTGTCTACAACAACCTTATTTTTTATACTAAGAGTCTTAGTTTTTAGATAGTCAATTACTAGTTTTTCTCTTGCATTTTCTACTTGATTTTTAACATTTATTTAGCAACTCATAGTATCTTTTTCTTGCTAATATATACTGTCATCTATTGCTGCAAATTAGGTACAACAAGCTTAACTTGCCAATCCAACTAACATATACTATTGCAAGGTGTGTTTTCTTGTGTCTCGGGCAGGTACAATCATCCTTCATTCCATTTAGACTTGACCTATAGGGGCTTCACTTCCATCCATCTCCATCTCCATCTCAATCCCCCTAGGGTCTCTGAGATCGCCTTCCAAGAGTGACCTTAGTCACCCCCAAGTGCGGGACCTACATCGGGGTGACATTGGGTGTAGGATTCCCAAAGTTGTAGTATTTGTTCCGTTGTTGGGTCGAGCTTTGCACAACTTACAACTTGCACTATGACAAAGATGATCTATGTTATTACACCTGATTTTTGAAAAACATTGTATTTTTTAATATAAATAAAATTTTGAAAAACATTATAATTTTTAATATAAATAAAACATATGAAGTTAAATATTTATAAAAGTGAACATTTTTCATTTAGTTTTTTTATTTAGTTTAAAATTAAAAATTGATATTTCTTTTTTTTAATTAATTATTTTTTAACAAAAATTTCCAAATTTTACCATTATCTAATTTATTTTGATACACTTATACTACTAAATATATATCTTCTATATATCTTCTCATGATACAATTATACTACATGTTTTTCTATAGACTTTTAAATTGTGTAACATATTAGTTTGTTTATATGACATTTAGATTATTTACCATTTTATTTTATTTACATACATATTACTCTTTATGTAATTTAATTATTTTGTTTATCTGTGAAAGTAATAACAATTTTTAAGTTGCTTACCATTTTATTTTTATTAGTCCCTACAGTAGACATAGAAAGACTATAACAATCGAAGTAGTAACAACTTTTAAGTTGCTTACCATTTTATTTTATTTTATTTATATGCCATATATAATTCTCGTTTACATGCAGACGATTTTTCGATTTTTGAAAGTAGTATCAACTTTTAGACATAGAAGGACTATAACAATCGAAGTAGTGAAAACTTTTAAGTTGCTTACCATTTTTTTTTTTTTTATTTACATGCCATATATAATTCTCGTGTACATGCTGACGATTTTATTTTTGTTTATATGCCTATTTTAGATAGGATAGGGAGAAGTGCTTCCTAATATACCCTACGGTTCTCCTCGCCGTGAAGAGTCAACAGAGCAAACTAACCTTCTTTTGTGGGCCACTGGACAGTGGGAATGGCTCGCACCAGTGCTCGCTGCGTGAACCTCCATAACTGGTATGCCCAATGCTCCTCACCATGAACCTCTGTAACCGTTATGGTTCAAAGAACCTCCATAACTGGTATGCCCAATGCTCCTCACCATGAACCTCTGTAACCGTTATGGTTCAAAAGAATGCAACGAGGAAATGAGTTTAGGGTTTTTAGTTAACAATTTACCCCCATTCTTTTTAATTTTTGTAATTTGGTCAACCCAATATTCTCGTACCGAACTTGAAATTGGCGAATTAATGCGCGAATCGAACCGAACTGCCGTATTTTCGATTTTTTTTACCAATTCGCCCGAATTTGGTAACTATGGAAACTTTAATGGGGTTTTTTCCAGTATCATGTTCCAATTAAAACTACAGAAAAAATCGCATCTAAGTTTCATTCATGCTTCTTGGTCTTTGAAAATTAACATTGAATACCAGCTACGGCTTGAAGGTTGAAGCAGAGGCTTATTTTAGCATTAGTCCTTTGGCCAAATTACATGTACATTGTAAACTACTGATCTATTGGCTCCTCTACTTGCATACAGAGATGTTATGAAGTTTGATGAAAAATACGATTACAAAAGTTTGATGATCTCCTAACTTCTTCAAAAAATCCAAATTTACCTTGATAAATAAAGCTTGCTTGGAAATTCAGAAATATAAAGATCTGTTACCAGACTATGTCAGTTCAGAAGGGGCAATTCAAAATATATACCATTCATCCTGCTAGTGAAAAATAATCATTCAGTATTAAATGAGATTTTCAAGCTATGAAAAAAACTCAACTGAAAATTTACATAAATCTTGTCAAGGGATATCTACATGAACATAACCCAAAACTTTCTCTTAGCAGTACCATCAGAGGTAGGTTTTCACCGGCTTAGAATAATTGGCAACCTTCAATCAGGCTTCCCGAAGCAAATATGGTGTGCACAGTTATCAGTTGCTGGAGCTGCAACTGTCATCGGCAGGTAAGTTGGCAGGGCTTAAAAAAGCAACAGAGCCAAAAAATGGAGATGAGTACTTATTATAAACGACTCTCAGCTTGTTTCTTCTTGCATTCAGGTGGAAGTTAACCATGAAGTGTGCACATTCCCTGGAAAAAGTCAAATAAATGTTATTACCTCACAATGTATAGAGTTAACTAGATGTGCACACGCCCCAGACAGTTCCATGTGCAGTGTGCACATTAGTCAATCTTTACTATATTTAGTATTAAATACAATTCAGACAGAATATGAGTAGATTAGTGCCAACATATAGTTGATAAATACACAATGTTTTGGCTGTAGCTGATCAGCTATGTTTTGGTTATTATAATATACAGATTGCGTACCTGTAATTGTAATTGTAATTGTTGAAGACACATAAGATGTCTAGGCAATCTTTAGAAAGGATAAACTCACTAAAAGCAAGATTTCTTAAAATCGAGAAGACTTACTTGAGATCTGCTTCAAAGTATCCCGTGTGATGGATAAGTGTTTTAGTCCAACATGGATCTTTCTTTAAAGTGCATTGAGCAGTGTAGACAGCAGCAGCAGCAAGCATTGATGGACTGTATTTGATCATTATGTAATGAAGCAAACACAACTCAACCAAGAAGAATGCCAGATTTTCCATCTGAAGCATTTTGATAACAGATTTTATGGCTTGTAAGTGCAGCAGACGATTGTAAGAAAAACAATAAAGGAAAGACATCTAAACCAAGAAGAATGCTAGATTTCCAAGGCATTTTGAAAGCAGATTCGATTAATTTAGCAGAAGATTGTTCCGACAATATAAAAGAAGCGGCAGGGTTCAGATCTTTACCACTTTGTCGGAACCAGCTGCCTTCAGAAACCTGACGAGGAATACATATGGAGTGGGAACTGTAAGATTGAATTTCAGTTGATTTAATATTGTTTGCTCCTGCAGAGTATTATCATCAATTTATTAGTTAAACTGTGTCTTTGGAGACTATGTCGTAGTCCAATGAAAGAAAAAGATATCAGTTAGAGCTAATTACCATGGCCACTATCTGTTCTGATGTGTATTCTCTTGGCAAGATGCAGACCAAGTCATTGACCTGTAGCCAAGTATGAACCGGGTCTTTTTATGTCAATATTTTGTAAGTCATTATGCAATATCTCTTGTACTGATGTTGGCACAAAGGGTAAACTTCTCTAGGAGTAGAGATTACTGTTCAATAAAGAGTGTGTGCAAGCGTGTATGTACTTTTCAAGACCCAAACAGGTCTTCTATTAACTATTAACTAGGAACATATACTAAAGGTTTCCTTATACCTCTCTTTATGGATGTCAGTATGTCATCCTACCTTTGGAGGCCAGATTTCTTCATATTTGCAAGCTATAAGCATTGCAGTGATCCCTACTAATTGTAATGTCCTCCTTGTAACAGTCTCAATAGAAAGGTATCTATCAATGATGATCAGAGTGAGATACAATGTCTCTGGCATTAGTTCAGATTTTAGATGCACCTGAAAATTTTTAGGATTTCAAAGTCAAGCCTAAGAAATAACCCATATAAAGTTATAAACCTCTTCTAGATCTAAGCTTAAAAGCAAATGGAACTAGCATAGGAACATATTTGTACCTTTATCAGCCAATCAATCAAGACTGCCCTCATTTTCTCATTGATTTCAACCTGCCTTGTCATATAATCTGGAGGTACGCAGCTAATGGTCTGGAATACAGTGCTACCATTTTTTACTCAAAGAAAATAAAAATTTACCTTCAAGTCACAAACAGCTGCAATCATTGACATACCTCAGTCTTCCGGTAGAACTTGTATATATCTTCAACATATTCAACAACTGCCAATTGGTTTTCAAGGTCTCCATTATCAATGCTAGGAAGAACCTTGTAAGAGTCCCTGCATGCATCCTGAAATACCCTTATCAAGATTATTAATCATTTTCATCCCACTTAAGTCATAAATAAACACAAAGCTATCTTAAGGCTATAAAATCCGCTGGTAATTGGGTGTGGATGTGGGTGCCTTTGGTCTGTATGTTTGTATTTGAATCCGTACTAGA
Source organism: Picea engelmannii (assembly GCA_009831015.1). NCBI lineage: Eukaryota > Viridiplantae > Streptophyta > Pinopsida > Pinales > Pinaceae > Picea > Picea engelmannii. The sequence continues at coordinate 12,678 of WSFP011333385.1, forward strand.
CAAGAAAAGTATCAGTGAACTAATACAACTTCCAGTGTTAAGACAGACCTCACTTTGCATTGCTAGCATTGTAGTCAGTGATTGTGTTCTGGGTTTCCTTGCTTTTGGTTGGCTAGGTGTTTTTAATCTTCTTTCTTGTGTACATAAATCTATGCCATCACCAATAGAAATGACAGTATAGTTGCTGGAGATGCAACTGTCTTCAGCAGGTAAGTTGGCAGGGCCTAGGAAAGCAACACAGCCAAAAAATGGAACTGAATACTTCTTATGAACAACTCTCAGCTTATTTCCTCTTGCATTCAGGTGGATGTTGACCATGAAGTGTGCACATTCCCTGTAACAAGTCAAATGAATGTCATTATCTCACAATGTACAGACTTAACTAAATGTGCACACACCCCAGACAGTTCAATGTGCACGTTAGCCAATATTTACCATATCTTGTATTAGATACAATCCAGAAAGAATGTGAGTAGATTAGGGCCAACATATAGTAGATCAATGCACAATGTCTTGGCTGCAGCTGATCAACTATATTTTATAATCTAAAGATTACCTACTTGTATTTGTTGAAGAAATCTAAGCTGTCTATGTAGTCTTTCACTAAAAGCAGGATGCTTTACAAGCTAGAAGACTTACTTGAGGTCTGCTTCAGGGTAACCTGTGAAAAGGGTAAGAGTTTTACTCCAACATGGATCCTTCTTCAAAGTGCATTGAGCAGTGTAGACAGCAGCAGCAGCAAGCTTTGATGGACTGTATTTGATCATTATGTAATGAAGCAAGCACAGCTCAACCAAGAAGAATGCCAGGTTTTCCATCTGAAGCATTTGGATAATAGATTATATGACTTATCAGTGCAGTAGAGGATTATTAGGATTACAATGAAGAAAAGATTAAACCAAGAAGATTTTCTGAAGCATTTGAAAGCAGATTTTATCAATGCAGCAGAGGATTATTCTGACAATATAAAAGAAACCTTTACCACTTTATCAGGACCAGCTGCCTTCAGAAACCTCACAAGGAATACATATGGAGTGGGAACTGTAAGATTGAATTGTAGTTGATTTAATATTGTATGTTCCTGCCAAGTATTACTATCAATTTATTTGTCAAACTGCATCTTCGGAAAGTATGCTGTAATCCAAAGAAAAATAAAGATTTCAGTTAGAACCAATTACCATGGCCACTATCTGTTCCGATGTGCATTCTTTTGGCAAGATGCAGACCAAGTCATTGACCTGTAGCCAAGTATGAACCAATTCTTTTTAAGCCATTGTGCAATATGTTTTGTGCTGTTGTAGGGACAAAGGATTAGAAGAGATTGTGTTCACCCTCTTATAGCGAGCATGTAAGTGTGTATGTACTTTTCAAGAACCAACCACGTCTTCTGTTAACTAGATCTATACACTAAAGATTTCCTTATACCTATCCTTATGGATGTCTGTAAGTCATCCTACCTTTGGAGGCCAGATTTCTTCATATTTGCAAGCTATAAGCATTGCAGTGATACCCACTAATTGTAATTTCCTCCTTGTAGTAGTGTGAGTAGAAAGGTATCTATCAATGATGTTCACAGTGAGATACAATGTCTCTGGCATTAGTTCAAATTTCAGATGCACCTGAAAATTTTAAGATTTTGAAATCAAGCCTAAGAAATAGCCCATATAAATGTCTTCTAGATATAAGTTTGACAGCAAATGAAACTACCATAGGAACAAATTTGCACCTCTATCAACCAATCAATCAAGATTGCCCTCATCTTCTCATTGATTTCAACCTGTCTTGTCATATAATCTGGAGGTACGCAGCTCATGCTCTGGACATATGGTGCCACAAATATTTACTGAAAAGAAAATAAAAAATTACCTTAACATTACCAAAAAACTGCAATAACTGACAGAGAGACACACCTCAATTTTCCGGTAGAAGTTGTATATATCTTCAACATATTCAACAACTTCCAATTGGTTTTCAAGGTCTCCATCATCCATGCTTGGGAGAACCTTGTGGAAGTCTCTGCATGCATCCTGAAATTACGCTTATCAAGATTATTAATCATTTTTACCCTACTTACATCGTAAATAAACACAAAGATATCTTAAGGCTATAAAACCTGCTAGTAATTGGGTGTGGATGTGGGTACCTTTGGCTCATGCACATTTGGATTTGGACCAGTGCTAAACAAGAAAAGTATCAGAGAATTAATAGCACTTAAAGCAATACGACAGACCTCGCTTTGAGCTGTTAGCATTGCAGTCAGTGATTGTACTCCGGGTTTTCTCGCTTTCAGTTGGCTAGGCCTTTTTAATTCACCATCTTGTGTAGTCGAGTCCTTGCTATCACTGACAGAAATGACATCATCCTTCTGCATAGCCGTGGCATATTGAGCCTCCCTTCCGATAGTATGCCTCTGTTTGTTTCCCCAGACTGCTCCTGCCTCTGCTTTTCCTTCTTCCGTAACAACAATATCCTCTGCTTGGGATTGCTGTAATCAAAGTGAGAAAGATTATGTGAGATCTCCTGCTTGGGCTCACAGAAAATAAAGAACAGAATGAAATCCCTAGAATAAAAAGAAAAACAGCAAACTAAACAAGCCCAGAAAAATCGAATACTAGGCAGGAAGATCAGGAAAACAGGTGAACACCACAGAGGTTTTGTCTGGATGCTAGCTCAATTGCCGTCGAGGTTGTCCTTTAAGAAAAACCCTACACCCTGTTCAACAGTTTTCCTAGAAAACAATCTTTCATGTTGCTTAATTGGCTCTGTTTAAAGTTACCTGAGAGCTGGAACTGGCTCCCTTGTTGGCATTGACAACCAAGCTTACTCGAGACCTCCTGAAACAGTAGTTAGTCCACAAGTTTAGGACAGGGTAATTGAGGCAGAGGTCACCAAATAGAACAACAGAACCACAAAAACAGAAATCCAATTGCAGAAAGACAAGGCTATTGGCAGGGAATGGATTTATTATTAGTAAATAACATCAAACAACATACTCTGTGACACCATCTTTGTTGATATTGAATTTGGCGTTCAGAGCTTCCACTAGATTGCCAATGTCGCCCAAGGCCCTCCTATTGTTGTCGTTGGCTGGAAGTGCCTTTTTGTTGGGTGCTGCCATTGCAGGACCTACCATTTTGCATGCACAATTATGAACAAACACACCCCACGACATCTAATCTTGAACTTAAAATTATTGTAAGTTGTCAAGATACCTACTTACCCTTTGTTGTTGCGTCTGGCTCGGAAATAATGCGCCTACGGAGGTTGTATTCCTGCACTCAGAAGTCCCCAAAACAAAATCCTAAACATAAATTAAATGTCTTTATTCATATTTGACAGGGAACCCCGCAGTTCCAACTAATAGTTACAAGCAAATTACCCTTACCCTGGAAAACATTTTAACTTTTGGGTGTGCTGGAATTTAGTAGTCTGGGCTGTTTCAGCAGATGGGAAAGCAGATTTTGGATACAGCAAAAACACGCTTATCCCGCGTTTACCGATACCAAGGTTTCTCCCAAAGCTTTTCTTGGCATATAAGACTGATTACAAAATAAAAATCAGAAGGTTGTTTAATCAGCTCGCCTTCAAGTAATTACACATAAAATGCAAAACAGACTAGGCTTAGGTGTTTAACATCAGCTCAGAATCACACCCATTCAAGCCTAAAACTCCAAATTCAGCTACAGTAAGTTCCATATTAGGCACAGGAGACTGACTGCAAAGTCTATAATATTAATAAGTTCCATAATCATGGCAGAGGACAAACTTGTGAATGAAAAAGAAGAAAATCCAATATAAGCACATCATTTTGAAGATGAGTGAATGAGAAATTCAATTTGAATTCGAAATCTCCAGAGTCTTCGTACCACAACGGCATATCATGGGATCTCAACTGCACATTAACGGCTATTTCGCTCGCGTCTCACGGCTGACGTCTGTATCGCACGGCAGAGTTACTTTTCTGGTTTTTTTGAAGTGGCTTTTGGAGGTGAATTTACCTACAAATAAAATTGTATTTATTAAAATACATTGTCAGATATATTAAGCGTATATACCATGGTCAGAGGTGGCATCTACAATGTTAGATATATTTCAGATTATATATTATAAGTTCATTCAATTATGTATATATTATCTGTGCCAGTATTGAATGTTGTGTATTAGTTTATTTATTGTAAGTATTAAGAAACAATAAAAAAAATTATGTTAGTGATGGAGGTGTGTCTATGAACACATTCAAATGATTCAAAAATAAAAACACTTTAAATGGTATTTGTATTGGTATTGATCCTTCCATATTACTGGTATTGGTATTGATCCTTCCATATTACTGAATTGAATTTCCTTCTACACGCCTACTTATGGTGAGCACTTATTTTATTTTGAGTTGTGTTTGTGGGGTGTACAATTTCTCTACTCGTTAGATTTTCAATAATTTCTAGAAAAGGTTTGCCAAGTTATCAATTCCAATAACATTAATTTTTTTTAATGGTGTAATAATTATTAAAAAAGTGAAAGTGCATTGAAGAATTAAAAACATATGTTTTGTTGAAGGAAATTATAAGTTTAATTAGAAAGACAAGGTATTGAAATTTTTATACATTTAAATAAAGATTTTGGCAAGTTACCAATTTCAATGACATTAAATTTTTATTTTATTGTATAATAATTATTAAAAAAGTGAAGGTGCATTGAAGAATTAAAAACATATGTTTTGTTGAAGGAAATTATAACTTTAAATTTTTAGAAGGATAAAGTATTGACATTTTGGGTCTGTATGCATAGGTAAACATAGGTAGGGAGAGCTGAGCTGGTTGCAGGGCATGCATAGGTATCGGGGTTGACCTCCTTTTGTCTAGATGTTTTGGTTTGAGGTTGAGTGCAGGGGGTAGACTAGGGTTATGATTGTCTGGGATGATGGGTAATCCATTAGGGTTAATGGAGGTTGGTGTACCGAATCCCGAGGTAGGTTCGATAGAGGATCTGTGGTGGAGTCAGGGTGGACTCTTTAGATCGGATGATGAATACAGAGCATAGCTCTATCGGTACAGAGCCTCTTTAACTCCCGAGGGTGTGAGGGCAAAAAAAGGCATGGATGGGTTGGAGGTTCGTGCAGTACTAAGGACAGTTGGCGTCGATACGTGGAGGTCATAAATGACCTTTTCGCTCGGGAAGTTGATCATGCTTGGCTTTCGTGTGCAGTTAAGGCCCAAACTGACCCTTTAGCGGAGACTTTGGTAGAATCGCCTTTTGGCTTTAGGGGTAAGGTAGTTCCTGTCTCTTTCGGCTCTGTGGAGGAAAAGGAGCATGGTCTTGGGGGGAATGGAGGTGTGAAGGCTCGGGGTGGGCGGAGGGGAGATTCCAGGGTTTGGCCTGCAGATTTTGGAGTAAGGAATGTAGATGATGGGAAGAAAGCGGTGGTAGAAAGTTGTAAAGATTTGGGCGTTGAGGTGGCTGAGAAGATCCATGAGCGAGCTGGTGTTGTTGTTGCAGCTCAAGTCTGTAAGGTGGTTGGTGGTCCCCGCATAGGACCAAAAGCTTGGAGGGTCAAGAAGTTGAAAGCTTCGCTGACTCTAGGCCGTGATATCGATATGGGTGAAGTGGAAACTCTTTCGGTTAGAGGGTTGGTGGGTCGTTTCGGTTACCAAGTGCTGGCTGCACGGGACATTTCTGGTTGGGTTGTTGCAAACTGGAGTCCTGTTGTTGGGTATTCACTAGAGGTTTATGTGTTGACCAAAGGCTGGTTTTTCTTCGTATTCAGATCGTCGGCGGATGCAGAGGTGGTTTTAAATTCGATTTGGGTGGTGAACCAAGGGAGTCTTATGCTCAAGCATTGGCATTGTGCCTTCAACCCCGAGAAGGAAAGCTTTCGATTTAGACACCTCTGGGTGCTTTTGCCTGGTGTTTCGCTCCCTCTGTGGAGCTTGGAGGCCTTTAAGTTATTGGCAATGCAATCGGTAAGTTCCTGCATGTTGACTTAAAGTTGTTGTCGGATCTGGATAGGCGGATGGGTAAAGTCTTAGTTGAAGTTGATACTTTTGGTGGCCTCTCGGTCAAGCTGGAAATCTGTTGGAGAGGGAAGGTGTTAATCCAACGCCTAGATTACACAGGGCTTCCATTCAGATGTTTATTATGCAAGGAAACTGGGCACTTAAGGTACCAATGCATTGGTAAATCTATTAAAGATCCTCTTGCTTGGGAAACTTCAGTGAGCGAATTGGGAATGCTGGCAACTTCTTCGCTGGCGGACTCTACAAGATGGATCGAATCCTTGTCTCCTACGGATGTGGAAGGCGTTGGTGGCCGCGGTAAGCATCTTATTTTGGACTCTTTTGAATTTCCATAGATTATTGTTAATGATGTGTCTCGGAGCAAGGTTTTAGAAAAGGAGTTAGTGGTTAGTATTGGCCCATTGGAGAACTGTCAATCGGGGGGTTCCTCTGCTTTAGATGCTTCGGGGATCGGGGTGGGGGTTAACAGGGTAGAACCCTTAGTAACGATGCCTATAGCTGGGTGTGTAGTGATCGAGGAGGTGGTTAAATCCATGGGGGTTAAGGGGAACCCTTCACAGTATGGTTTAGATGAGATCGAGAGTCATAAACTGGTAAAGGGGGATATTACCGCATGGCATGGGGGTGACTCGTCCTTAGTAGTAAAAGATGTATGCATCGAAGTTAAGAGGGAAGCTCAGAACGAGGGTGTTGGCAATGCTTCTCTGGTTCGTTCTGAGAGGACCCTTGTGTCTTCACTTTCCGATGTCTTATTTGTCCAACTTTTGAAATCTGACTTTGGGAAGGACAAATCTGGGACTGTTACGTCTTCTGGATGTGCTCTCCTAAAAAGAAGTGTTGATTATTCAGTTATCGATTTGGAGGAGAGGGTGGAGTCTCTCATGGATCCTTCGCTAGAAGTGATAGGTGGGTTTTCGGATGTTCAGTGTCATTCGTAATTACAGGTTCCTCGTTTCTCTATTGGTTTTGAGGACAATGGGGGTTGTTGTTGATGCTTTGGCTCATTGTGAGAGGTCCCCTGTGTATTTTCAATCAGAAGCCTTCTTCTCACTTTCTTCACCAAACGTTTTTGGGAAGGGCAGATTCGAGACTGTTCAACCTTTGAAAACTAATTTTGGGAAGGGTAGATCTAGGACTGTATTGTTTGTTGGTTGTGCTCTTTTAAAAAACAATGTTGATTATATAGATGTCATTTTGGAGGAGAGGGCGGAAGCTCTTTTGGGGCCTTGGTAGGAGGTTCTTCAGACTCTCTGTCTCATTCGTTTTCACAGGGTCCTAGTTTCTCTTCTGAATTTGTAGAAGGGGGTATTTTTGTTGGCTCTTTGGTTCGATCTCAGTGGCCTCTTGTGTGTCTCCAATCTGAAGCCCTTTCCTTACATTCTTCGCCAATCGATGTTGGGAAGGGCAGTTTGGGGGTTGTTTAGTTTTCTGGTGTATCTCCTTTAAAAGGCAACGGAGTTTCTCTTGATGAGAGTTTGGTGGGGGGGACGGAGTCTCTTATGGGATTTCCTTAGGAAATGATTGAAGATTTTGCTAGCATGCAAAGTCTACTAAATAATCAGGATCCTAGTATCCTAGCTAAAATTGAAGAAATTGTTTTAAACTATGTTCCTTCTTATAGAGATGTTTTAAGTCGAAAACCTTTACCGGTTTTTTTGGGGGGAGGTCATGTCCCAAAGATTGCTACAAAGCTAGGTCACGAGGATTTGGGTAGAGATAAGGCAACACCATGTCTGAGGGGAGAAGAGGTGATTTTGAAGGGAGCTGCTAGGGGCGGGCTGGAGAAAGAGTTCTTTCCCCTAAAAACTAGAAGTGCAAGAAAACTTTTAATTGAAAAGGAAAGCTATGTTTCTTCTAGTGGTGTATTGAGTCTAGGTCCGAGGGCGCTTAGAGCACAGAAGGTCCTAGCTAGGGTTAAAAAATGATTATTGTTACCCTGAATGTTAGAGGAGTGGGGGGAAACTCAAAATTCTTAGCCCTCAAAAGGTTTATTGAGTCTGAAAAACCGGATGTCTTGCTCATTCAAGAGACTATGGTCTGTGTAGAAAAAGCGAAAGAGATGTTCGCGAAGCTTCTTCCCTCTTGGAATTTTTGTGGAGTGGATTCTGTAGGGCTCTCTGGTGGTCTATTGACTGCCTGCAACCCAGTAAAGGATGACTGCAATGCTTTCCTGACTCCTGCAGGAATATTGCTGGAAGGTTTTGTGAAAGATATAAATAAAAGCTTAAAAATAATAAACTGCTATGGACCATACGCTGAGAGGGAAGTGTTTTGGGAAAACATTAAAAGGTTGGGGATCTAAAAGAACAAAGTCTAATTTTTGGCGGGGACCTAAACCTCACTACCTCCAATAGAGAAGTTTGGGGCGCCCATGCTAGAAATTATCCCTTACATCTTTTTTTTTAATCAGTTATTTCAAGATGAGGGGTTGGTGGATGTTGAGCCTCATAAAGTTCTCCCTACGTGGCACAATGGAAGAAGAGAACAAAACTATATTGCAAAGATATTGGATCATTTTTTGATCTCTGAGGATCTAGTAATGTCAGGGATAAGGTACATATCTTGGGTTTGTAATACTAAAATCTTGAACCATATGTCGGTTATTCTTCATCTGGAAAAAGATACAGGTCAGTTTGGCTACCCTTTTAAATTTAACTCAGTTTGGCTTGATGATCTGGATTTTGTAAATTTAGTGAGATCAAGATGGAATGGCCTGCTGGGAAATGAGATTCTAGCTCCTATGGATGCTCTAGTAAAAAATTTAAAGGCACTCGAGTCTTTGGTAATTAGTTGGGAAAGAAAGAAAAAAGTGGTAGCAAAGGAAGAACTGGTTAAGATCGAAAGGGAGTTGGATTCTTTGTATACAAATCATCCAGAGGATTTTGAGGAGGAGGTTGACAGGGCGTTGGTACTAGCAAAATAACAAAGGAAATTGGTACTTTTGAGACAAGAGGAAGAGTATTGGAGGCAGAAGAGCCGGTTAAATTGGTTGGCTTCTGGAGATAAAAACACTAAGTTTTTTCATGCTTTTGCAAATTCCAAAAAACTCATTAATATGATTTGGGATATCACAAAGGCTGATGGTTCTGTGATAACTAGGGATCAAGAATTACACAAAGAAGCGGTTGGCTTCTTCCAGAGTAATTTTAAGGCAAAATAAAATCTTTTTATTACTGATTAGTTAGTTGTTTTAAGGAACTACCCCAAAAAAAATTCGGAGGAAGAAGGACGCAAAGTTGCAGACCCTGTAACTTTGGAAGAAATCCAATCAACTCTTAAATGATTTAGTGCCTCAAAACGCCCGGGCCTGGATGGGTGGACTGTAGAATTTTTCCTGGCGTTTTTTGATCTTGTGGTCAATGATATTTTGGATATGGTGGAAGAGACCAGAAAAGAAGGTCAGGTTAGTGGTTCTCTTAATGCGAACTTTCTTTCTCTCATCCCAAAGAGTGAGAAACCAACATCCTTTGGGGGGTTTCGACCCATTGCACTGTGCAATCTGAATTATAAGATCATCACTAATATTATTGCTGCTAGAATTAAATCTAGTCTTTTTGAAGGAATCTCAAAGGAACAATTTGGCTTCCTTGAGGGAAGACAAATCATAGATGCTACTGGAATAGTTCAGGAAGTTTTACACAGTATTAAAGTGAAGAATGCTAAAGCTCTGGTGCTTAAAGTAGATCTGATCAAGGCCTATGATCATGTGGATTGGGGGTTTCTAAGACTTGTGCTTCTCTAGGTGGGTTTAAGCCTTGAAGCTACAGATTCGATAATAGGATGTGTAACTTCTGCAAATTTCGCTGTGCTGATAAATGGTAGACCTACCATTTTTTTAAAAGTAATAGGGGATTAAGGAAAGGTTGCCCCTTGTCCCCTTTACTTTTCTTGCTGGTGATTGAAGGGTTTAGTAGAGCTATCCAGGAACAAGTTAAGGAAAAGAAGATTGAAGGTATAGTTGTGGCAAGAGGACTAAATATTACCCACTTGATGTTTGTGGATGTTGTTATTCTGTTTGGAAGTGGGAATGTTTTAGAATGGGAAGCCTTTAAGGAAGTGATGGAGTTGTTTTGCAAGGCGTCCGGGATGGCTTTTAGCCCACAAAAATCTTCTTTTCTTGAAGCAGGTTGGACAAATGAGGAACTGGTGTGGTTGAAGGGAATCTTGGACTTTGAGGTATCGCTAGTAGAAGTTGGCTTTAAGTATCTAGGTTGTTTTTTAAAGCCCAACTGTTATATCAAGACTGATTGGAACTGGTTGGTAAAGAAATTTGAAAAAAGAATTTCTAATTGGAGCCATATATGGCTAACTCTAGGGGGGATATTGACTCTAGTTAAACTTGTACTTGAAAACATATCTGTGTATTGGCTCGCTATAGCAAAAATTCCAAAAAGTATTCTCAACAGTATCAGAAAGAGAATGTTCAGTTTTTTTATGGTTTGGAAATAAACTTAAAGAAGGAATGCATTTGATAAACTGGTGAATGTTAGCAAAACCTAAAAAAGATGGTGGTTGGGGTATTAAAAATATTTTTTCTTTTGGGAAATCTTTAGCGGAAAAATATCTGTGGAGATGCCTTATGCTTCTTGGACTGTGGCATGATGTAATCTTTAAAAAATACATTAAGAAAAAATATGTTGCTGAGTGGTTCAAAGAAGGTAAGAAAAATTGGGTTGGTGCTTCGAATATTTGGTGAGCTCTGATCTCCTCTTTTGACATCCTTTCAGATTGGATGGCGTGGAAACCTAGTAATGGAGAAGATATTAGAATTGGTGTTGATCCATTGGTTGGATCACATTCCTACTACAAGATTTCAGAGAACCTTATTTCTATTCTGAAGGAAAAAGGCATATTTTTTCTGGCACAAGCAGGGACATGCAGCATGGAAAATTCATGCCATACTAGATGGAAGAAGGTTGAGTTGTTGGGGCTGGAATGGGTCTTAAAGAGGAATGGAATTATTTTCTAAAGGGACAGATAGGCTCGGGTTTTGAACTGAATAATGAAAAATATACTCTAATCGGGTCACGGGATACAAAGATTGGGCAGGTTAGTGCGAAAAAATCTTATGAAGTTCAATTATTGGAGACGGTGGAAGGGGATCAAACTTTCTGGTGGGTTGATCTTTGGAATTGGAAGCTCCCTCTTAAAGTTAAACTCTTTACGTGGCTTATGCTCAAACTTAGAATGCTTGCTTGGGAGAACCTCATCAAAAGAGGCTTTAATGGGCCTAGCAGATGTGTTCTCTGTGGGGATGCTGAAGAAAATATTCTTCATCTCTTTGTGAAGTGCAGTTTTACTTTAAAGATTTGGTCTAATATTAAAAAGGTCTTTAAATTTGTGGCTGGTTGGGAGGGTGATCAGATCAGTGAGTGTTTACAAAGTTGGATTAGAAAGGAAGAAAATTGGAAAGATATTTCGTGTTTTATTTGCTAGGAGGTGTGGAAACATAGGAACTTGATTATATTTGAGAATTCACTGCCAATTCTGAGTAGAGTTTGCAACAAGATTCTATAGGATATGGGTGAAACTAAAAGGGCAACTTCGTATAAGGTTTGCAGGGTAGATATGCCTCCTTTTTTACACTGGGATTTGGCAGTGGGATTTTTTGATGGTGCCTCTCAAGATTTGGGTTCCAAATGTGGGGCTGATGCTGTTTTAAAATGTCCTACTAAAGGCACTTTCAAGATTAAGATGAATTGTGGTAAAGGGACCAACACTAGGGGATAACTACTTGCTTTATGGTGCATTTTATTTTTTTCTTGCTATAAAAATATCAGAAGATTACAGTTGGTGGGAGATTCAAAAGTTATTATTGATTGGTTTAATAGTGCTAACACTCTTCAGGTGGCCTCTCTTCAAACTTGGATGGCGAAAAATCAAGTTTTGAGCAGAAATTTTCAGCAGATTAAAGCTCAACACATATATAGGGATTTTAACAAGGATGTAGATCTGTTATCTAAGGAATCTCTATTGCTGGATGAGGATGGATTATATTATGCAAGGGTTAATGTAGATGGATCATTTTTTTTTGAAAGAATGCTTATTTGATAAAGCATTTAGCTACAAGGAAGATCGAAATGTTTTTTTCTCTGTTTGATATTGGCACATAAAATTAGAGAGGAATTATATGCAAGGCCATAATTTTGTGATTTTAGGAGAGTGTAAACAAAAAGTATTGGTTTTAGGAGTGTTGTACAACACTGTTTTCAGAAGCTATTTATGTAAAAAAAAAATTATATTACACTAATATAAAACCTTTTTTTTATTGATAAAAAAGTATTGACATTTCTATACATTTAAATAGATATTTCTAAAAATTGTTTTATTGTATTGGGATTAGTAAGGTGCTTTATAGATTGGTATTGGGAAGATGTTTTCACTTAAATGTTAAGTTACATGATAACAAAAAAAATGCAAAATCAACATTTTTTTAATTAGAAGGATTAACTTTCTTAAGTTGTAATTTTTTTTTTTCATTTAAAATAATAGTTTAACTTTTTAGATGTTAACAAGTAAATATACACAGTTTTTTTTGGTTTGTTTTAATATAAAATAACATCAGACAAACCACCCCTCATTAGTCATCATTCACTATCCTCCTAAAAAAACATCTAATCACATTATAAACTAAAAAAGGATAATAAATGCATAACATGCATTTCAAATACCATTATCAACATCTTTAAAAATTCCATACATTTATTAGTAAAAGCGTTTATATATGGTTGAACAATATTTGGTTACTGTAGCAATCACATTATAAACTTGAGAATGATGCTAAAAGGATGCAGAAAGGCCATGGTTTATTCAATCTAGAAAAGTGGTAATTTTTGTAATGAGGATACATAATCTCAAAATAAGGTTTGATGGTGCATCCAAACATAATAGGTTATTAAAGATTTAAACACAGTCACAAACCATTGGAAGACAAAGTTATTACTATAACATATGGGCTATTATTGAGAATTTGTCAAAATGTATGCTTCTATAACATGTCATTATTGAGAATTCGACAAAATGTATGCTTCTATAACATGTCATTATTGAGAATTTGTCAAAAGGTATGTTTCCATAGCATGCCTATTGGAGAGTGTCATTATTGAGAATTTGTCAAAAGGTATGTTTCCATAGCATGCCTAATGGAGAGGTTGTTGAAGAAGGAGACACCCTTTGATTGAAGAGAAGAGTGACATAGAAGTTTTTTAGGTTTTAGAAAGATTAAGATAATTTATTTTTGAGTAATACAATTTTATATTATTAAAGTAAAATATTTGATTTTTATGTAGATACACCAAGCATAATCATAGGAGGCTTCTTTCCTCATCTAGGAGAGAATGATTTTAACTGTCCTATCTATGTTTCATGAATAAAATTTCACAAGAAGAGAGAGACTATAAAACTATAGAAAGAGAGGTCTTAGGTATGATTTATGCATTACAAAAACTCAATTATTAACTATTAGTTAATAAGTTCAATTTCTATGTGGATCGCTAAACCCCGAAAAACATATTAAATAATTGTTTCTAGAAGGTTGAGCAAATGGTTTATGTTATTTAAAGAGTACATTTTTTAGATATTTGCCAATCCAAGGAAATCATGTGTAAGCCAAGATCACCTCTCTTGTGTTGACACTAGACAAAGGAAGTGTAATGTACCCAACCACCAACAGGTTGACGATGCTACTTCAAAACGTGCTTCGAGAACCAATTTCAAATTATGATAATATTAATTAATAAAGAAGCATGAAAGATACACATGCAATAATCAAGATTCATGCTACAACATAAAATACATGCATAATATACCATGCGCAACAATAACCAAAAAGTAGTCACATTATAAATACAAATCTCATAGATAATAATTAATACACAACGAAAATAAATATTCAAGCAAAGAAAACCATGATAGAGAGCAATTATCTTAAATAAAACCAATCACCAACTGGTTGCAGACCAAGGACGTTCCACCCAACCTTAGATGTTGTTGTTCATTCACTCTCAACAATAGTGTCACCCCCAAACCAGGGCTATGAATCTAGAAGGACAGGTTCCAGAGTGACACTTAACTTCCCAAGTCAGTCAACACTCAAGCTCTCACAGGTTTCTCATAACCACAAAACAATCCAAAGTACACCAGATCTCTTCTCCGCAGCCTACACCACCCAAAGAAAATGAACCCCCTTCACTACCATGTAGTCCCTCAGGTTGTCCACTTCTTTCCAGGGCTCCAATGCATCTAGTCAAGAATCCCCATACTGGGAATCTCAGGATTAACAACTGTGATCAAGGTTTAACACATGCCAATGCATCTCATGCATACAAGCACTAATTCATGGCTGGAATACACTAACAATCACTACAGCCAGCCAATAATGGCTTATTTCCCAGCAATTCATTTTTCCTTCCCAAGCCAAGATCAAGAATGAATGAGGAATAATGAATGAGTTACAATGAATGAAAAATAAAAAGAAGAGTGAACCCTCAAGCAACCCATAAGAGGTGTTTGTATAATTACATGAAATCAAGAACCATATGGCCTCCCCCCAAGAAGCTCACGTAGCCACTTCATTCAATTATGTATATATTATCTATGACAGCATTGAATGTTGTGTATAAGTTCATAAAATTATGTATATATTATCTGTGGCAGCATTGAATGTTGTGTAGTAGTTTATTTATTGTAGGTATTAAGAAACAATAAAAAAATTGATGTTAGTGATGGAGGTGTGTCTATGAGCACATTCAAATGATTCAAAAATAAAAATACTTTATATAGTATTGGTATTGGTATGGGTATTGATCCTTCCATATTACTACTGAATTAAATTTCCTCCTACACTCCTACTTATGGTGAGCACTTATTTTATTTTGAGTTGTGTTTGTGGGGTGTACAATTTCTCTACTTGTTAGATCTTCAATAATTTTTAGAAAAGGCTTGCCAAGTTATCAATTCCAATAACATTAATTTTTTTTAATGGTGTAATAATTATCAAAAAAGTGAAGGTGCATTGAAGAATTAAAAACATATGTTTTGTTGAAGGAAATTATAAGTTTAATTAGAAAGATAAGGTATTGAAATTTTTATACATTTAAATAGAGATTTTGGCAAGTTACCAATTTCAATGACATTAAATTTTTATTTTATTGTGTAATAATTATTAAAAAAGTGAAGGTGCATTGAAGAATTAAAAACATATGTTTTGTTGAAGGAAATTATAAGTTTAAATTTTTAGAAGGATAAAGTATTGACATTTTGGGTTTGTATGCATAGGTAAACATAGGTAGGGAGAGTCGAGATGGTTACAGGGCATGCATAGGTATCGGGGTTGACCTCCTTTTGTCTAGATGTTTTGGTTTGAGGTTGAGTGCAGGGGGTAGACTAGGGTTATGATTGTCTGGGATGACAGGTAATCAATTAGGGTTAATGGAGGTTGGTGTACCGAATCCCGAGGCAGGTTCGACAGAGGATCTGTGGTGGAGTTAGGGTGGACTTTTTAGATCGAATGATGAATATAGAGCAGAGCTCTGTCGGTACAGAGCCTCTTTAACTCTCGAGGGTGTGAGGGTGAAAAAAGGCAGGGATGAGTTTGAGGTTCATGCAGTACTAGGGACAGTTGGCGTCGATACATTTGAGGCAAATGACAAAGCGATGGTGGAGGTCATAAATGACCTTTTCGCTCGGGAAGCCGATCAGGCTTGGCTTTTGTGCGCAGTTAAGGCCCAAACTGACCCTTTAGCGAAGACTTTGGTAGAATCGCCTTTTGGCTTTAGGGGTAAGGTAGTTCTTGTCTCTTTTGGCTCTGTGGAGGAAAAGGAGAATGGGCTTGGGGGAATGGAGGTGTGAAGGCTCGGGGTGAGCAGAGGGGAGATTCCAAGGTTTGGCCTGCAGATTTTGGAGTAAGGAATGTAGATGATGGGAAGAAAGAGGTGGTAGAAAGTTGTAAAGATTTGGGCGTTGAGGTGGCTGAGAAGATCCATGAGCGAGCTGGTGTTGTTGTTGCAGCTCAAGTCTGGAAGGTGGTTGGTGGTCCCCGCATACGAGCAAAATCTTGGAGGGTCAAGAAGTTGAAAGCTTCGCTGACTCTAGGCCGTGATATCGATATGGGCGAAGTGGAAACTCTTTCAGTTAGAGGGTTGATGGGTCATTTCGGTTACCAAGCGCTGGCTGCACATGACATTTCTGGTTGGGTTACTGCAAACTGGAGTCTTGTTGTTGGGTATTCGCCGGAGGTTTATGTGGATGCAGAGGTGGTTTTAAATTCGTTTTGGGTGGTGAACCAAGAGAGTCTTATGCTCAAGCATTGTCATTGTGCCTTCAACCCCGAGAAGGAAAGCTTTCGATTTTGACACCTCTGGGTGTTTTTTCCTGGTGTTCCGCTCCCTCTGTGGAGCTTGGAGGCCTTTAAAGTTATTGGCAATGCAATCGGTAAGTTCCTGCATGTTGACTTAAAGTTGTTATCGGATCTGGATAGGCGGATGGGTAAAGTCTTAGATGAAGTTGATACTTTTGGTGGCCTCTCGGTCGAGCTGGAAATCTGCTGGAGAGGGAAGGTGTTAATCCAACGCCTGGATTACGTAGGGTTTCCGTTCATATGTTTATTATGCAAGGAAACTGGGCACTTAAGGTACCAATGCACTGGTAAATCTGTTAAAGATCCTCTTGCTTGGGAAACTTCAGTGAGCGAATTGGGAATGCTGGCAACTTCTTCGCTGGCAGACTCTACAAGATGGATCGACTCCTTGTCTCCTACGGATTTGGAAGGCGTTGGTGGCCGCGATAAGCATCTTATTTTGGACTCTTTTGAATTTCCGAAGATTATTGTTAATGATGTGTCTCGGAGTAAGGTTTTAGAAAAGGAGGAGTTAGTGGTTAGTATTGGTCCCTTGGAGAACTGTCAATCGGGGGGTTCCTCTGCTTTAGATGCTTCGAGGATTGGGGTGGGGATTAATAGGGTAGAACCCTTAGTAACGATGCCTGTAGCTGAGTGTGAAGTGGTCGAGGAGCTGGTTAAATCCACGGGGGTTAAGGGGAACCCTTCACAGTACGTTTTAGATGAGATCGAGAGTCATAAATTGGTAAAGGGGGATATTATCGCATGGCATGGGGGTGACTCGGCCTTAGTAGTAAAATATGTATGCACTGAAGTTAAGAGGGAAGCTCAGAACGGGGGTGTTGGTAATGCTTCTCTGGTTCGTTCTGAGAGGACCCCTGTGTCTTCACTTTCCGATGTATTATCTGTCCAACTTTTGAAATCCGACTTTGGAGAGGGCAAATCTGGGACTGTTACGTCTTCTGGATGTGCTCTCCTAAAAACAAGTGTTGATTATTCGGTTATCAATTTGGAGGAGAGGGTGGAGTCTCTCATGGATCCTTCACTGGAAGTGATAGGTGGTTTTTCGGATGTTCAGTGTCATTCGGAATTACAGGTTCCTCGTTTCTCTACTGGTTTTGAGGAAAGGGGGGTTGTTGTTGATGCTTTGGCTCGTTGTGAGAGCCCCCCTGTGTATTTGCAATCAGAAGCCTTCTCCTCACTTTCTTCGCCAACCGTTTTTGGGAAGGGCGGATTCGAGACTTTTCAACCTTTTCAACCTAATTCTGGGAAGGGTAGATCTGGGACTGTATTGTCTGTTGCTTGTGCTCTTTTAAAAAACAATGTTGATTATACAATTGTCTTTTTGGAGGAGAGGGTGGAATCTCTTTTGGGTCCTTCACGAGAAGTGGTAGGAGGTTCTTCGGATTCTCTGTGTCATTCGTTTTCACAGGGTCCTAGATTTTCTTCTGAATTTTTAGAAGGGGGTATTGTTGTTGGTGCTTTGGTTCGATCTGAGTGGCCTCTTGTGTGTCTCCAATATGAAGCCCTTTCCTTACATTCTTCACCAATCGATGTTGGGAAGGGCAGTTTGGGGGTTGTTTCGTTTTCTGGTGTATCTCCTTTAAAAGGCAGCGAAGTTTCTCTTGATGACAGTTTGGTGGGGGGGACAAAGTCTCTTATGGGATTTCCGTAGGAAACGATTGAAGATTTTGCTAGCATGCAAAGTCTACTGAATAATCAGGATCCTAGTATCCTAGATGAAATTGAAGAAACTATTTTAAACTATGTTCCTTATAGAGATGTTTTAAGTCGAAAACCTTTACCGGTTTTTTTGGGGGGAGATATTGTCCCAAAGATTGCTACAAAGCTAGGTCAGGAGGATTTGGGTAGAGATAAGGAAACACCATGTCTGATGGGAGAAAAGGTGCTTTTGAAGGGAGCTGTTAGGGGTGGGCTGGAGAAAGAGTTCTTGCCCCTAAAAACTAGAAGTGCAAGAAAACTTTTAATTGAAAAGGAAAACTATGTTTCTTCTAATGGTGTATTGAGTGTAGGTCTGAGGGCGCTTAGAGCACAAAAGGCCCTAGCTAGGGTTAAAAAATGAGTATTGTTAACCTTAGTGTCAGAGGAGTGGGGGAAACTCAAAATTCTTAGCCCTCAAAAGGTTTATTGAGTGTGAAAAACTGTATGTCTTGCTCATTCAAGAGACTATGGTCTGTGTAGAAAAAGAGAAAGAAATGTTCGTGAAGCTTCTTCCCTCTTGGAATTTTTGTGGAGTGGATTCTGTAGGGCTCTTTGATGGTCTATTGACTGCTTGGAACCCAGTAAAGGATGACTGGAATGCTTTCTTGACTCCTGTAGGAATATTGCTGGAAGGTTTTGTGAAAGATATAAATAAAAGCTTAAAAATAATAAAGTGCTATGGACCAATTGCTGAGAGGGAAGTGTTTTGGGAAAACATTAAAAGGTTGGGGATACTAAAAGAACAAAGTCTATTTTTTGGCAGGGACCTAAACCTCACTACCTCCAGTAGTTAAGTTTGGGGCGCCCATGCTAGAAATGATCCCTTACATCTTTTTTTTAATCAGTTATTTTAATGATCCCTCTTGGAATTTTTGTGGAGTGGATTCTGTAGGGCTCTTTGATGGTCTATTGACTGCTTGGAACCCAGTAAAGGATGACTGCAATGCTTTCTTTACTCCTGCAGGAATATTGCTGGAAGGTTTTGTGAAAGATATAAATAAAATCTTAAAAATAATAAACTGCTATGGACCAATTGCTAAGAGGGAAGTGTTTTGGGAAAACATTAAAAGGTTGGGGATACTAAAAGAACAAAGTCTAATTTTTGGCAGGGACCTAAACCTCACTACCTCCAGTAGATAAGTTTGGGGCGCCCATGCTAGAAATGATCCCTTACATCTTTTTTTTAATTAGTTATTTCAAGATGATGGGTTGGTGGATGTTGAGCCTCATAAAGATCTCCCTACGTGGCATAATGGTAGAAGAGAACAAAACTATATTGCAAAGATATTGGATCATTTTTTGATCTCTGAAGATCTAGTAATGTCAGGGATAAGGTACAGATCTTGGGTTTGTAATACTAAAATCTCGAACCATATGTCGGTTATTCTTCATTTGGAAAAAGATATAGGTCAGTTTGGCTACCCTTTTAAATTTAACTTAGTTTGGCTTGATGATCCAGATTTTGTAAATTTAGTGAGATCAAGATGGAATGGCCTACTGGGAAATGAGATACTAGCTCCTATGGATTCTCTGGTAAAAATTTTAAAGGCACTCAAGTCTTTGGTAATTAGTTGGGAAAGAAAGAAAAAGGTGGTAGCAAAGGAAGAACTGGTTAAGATCGAAAGGGAGTTGGATTATTTGTATACAAATCATCCAGAGGGTTTTGAGGAGGAGGTTGATAGGGCGTTGGTACTAGCAAAAGAACAAAGGAAATTGGTACTTTTGAGACAGGAGGAAGAGTATTGGAGGCAGAAGAGCCGGTTAAATTGGTTGGCTTCTGGAGATAAAAACACTAAGTTTTTTCATGCTTTTGCAAATTCCAGGAAACTTATTAATATGATTTAGGATATCACAAAGGCTAATGGTTCTGTGATAACTAGGGATCAGGAATTACACAAAGAAGCGGTTGTCTTCTTCCAGAGTAATTTTAAGGCAAAATAAAATCTTTTTATTACTAATCAGTTAGTTGTTTTAAGGAACTACCCCAAAATTTTTTTGGAGGAAGAAGGACGCAAAGTTGCAGACCCTGTAACTTTGGAAGAAATCTAATCAACTCTTAAAGGATTTAGTGCCTCAAAACGTCCGGGCCTAGATGGATGGAATGTAGAATTTTTCCTAGCGTTTTTTGATCTTGTGGGCAATGATATTTTGGATATGGTGGAAGAGACCAGAAAAGAAGGTCAGGTTAGTGGTGCTCTTAATGCGAACTTTCTTTCTCTCATCCCAAAGAGTGAGAAACCAACATCCTTTGGGGGGTTTCGACCCATTGCAATGTGCAATCTGAATTATAAGATCATCACTAAGATTATTGTTGCTAGAATTAAATCTAGCCTTTTTGAAGGAATCTCAAAGGAACAATTTGGCTTCCTTGAGGGAAGACAAATCACAGATGCTATTGGAATAGTTCAGGAAGTTTTACACAGTACTAAAGTGAAGAATGCTAAATCTCTGGTGCTTAAAGTAGATCTGATCAAGGCCTATGGTTGTGTGGATTAGGGGTTTCTAAGACTTGTGCTACTCTAGGTGGGTTTAAGCCTTGAAGCTATAGATTGGATACTAGGATGTGTGACTTCTACAAATTTTGTTGTGCTGATAAATGGTAGACCTACCATTTTGTTTAAAGTAATAGGGGATTAAGGAAAGGTTTCCCCTTATCCCCTTTACTTTTCTTGCTGGTGATTGAAGGGTTTAGTAGAGCTATCCAAGAACAAGTTAAGGAAAAGAACATTGAAGGTATAGTTGTGGCAAGAGGACTAAATATTACCCACTTGATGTTTGTGGAATATTTTATTCTGTTTGGAAGTGGGAATGTTTTAGAATGGGAAGCCTTTAAGGAAGTGATGGAGTTGTTTTGCAAGGCGTCCGGGATGGCTTTTAGCCCACAAAAATCTTGTTTTCTTGAAGCAAGCTAGACAAATGAGGAACTGGTGGGGTTGAAGGGAATCTTGGAATTTGAGGTATCGCCGATAGAAGTTGGCTTTAAGTATCTAGGTTGTTTTTTAAAGCCCAACTGTTATATAAAGACCGATTGGAATTGGCTGGTAAAGAAATTTGAAAAAAAAAAATTTAATTGGAGCCATAGATGGCTAACTCTAGGGGGAATATTGACTATAGTTAAAGTTGTACTTGAAAACATATCTGTGTATTGGCTCGCTGTAGCAAAAATTCCAACAAGTATTCTCAACGGTATCAGAAAGAGAATGTTCAGTTTTTTATGGTTTGGAAATAAACTTAAAGAAGGAATGCATTTGATAAACTGGCGAATGTTAGCAAAACCTAAAAAAGATGGTGGTTGGGGTATTAAAAATATTTTTTCTTTTGGGAAAGCTTTAGAGGAAAAAAATCTGTGGAGATGCCTTATGCTTCTTGGACTGTGGCATGATGTAATCTTTAAAAAATACATTAAGAAAAAATATGTCGTTGAGTGGTTCAAAGAAGGTAAGAAAAACTGGGCTAGTGCTTCGAATATTTGGGGAGCTCTGATCTCCTCTTTTGACATCCTTTCGGATTGGATGGCGTGGAAACCTGGTAATGGAGAATATATTAGAATTGGTGTTGATCCACTGGTTGGATCACATTCTTACTACAAGATTTCCGAGAACCTTATTTCTGTTTTGAAGGGAAAAGGCATATTTTTTCTGGCACAAGCAGGGACATGCAACATGGAAAATTCATGACATACTAGATGGAAGAAGGTTGAGTTGTTGGTGCTGGAAGGGGTCTTAAAGAGGAATGGAATTATTTTCTAAAGGGACAGATAGGCTCGGGTTTTGAACTGAATAATGAAAAATATATTCTAATCGGGTCACGGGATACAAAGATTGGGCATGTTAGTGCGAAAAAATCTTATGAAGTTCAATTATTGGAGACGGTGGAAGGGGATCAAATTTTATGGTGGGTTGATCTTTGGAATTGGCAGCTCCCTCTTAAAGTTAAACTCTTTACGTGGCTTATGCTCAAACTCAGAATACTTACTTGGGAGGACCTTGTCAAAAGAGGCTTTAATGGGCCTAGCAGATGTGTTCTCTGTGGGGATGTTGAAGAAAATATTCTTCATCTCTTTGTGAAGTGCGGTTTTACTTTAAAGATTTGGTCTAATATTAAAAAGGTCTTTAAATTTGTGGCTGGTTGGGAGTGTGATTAGATTAGTGAGTGTTTACAAAGTTGGATTAGAAAGGAAGAAAATTGGAAAGATCTTCCGTGTTTTATTTGCTGGGAGGTGTGGAAACATAGGAACTTGATTATATTTGAGAATTCACTGCCAATTCTGAGTAGAGTTTGCAACATGATTCTACAGGATATGGGTGAAACTAAAAGGGCAACTTCGTATAAGGTTTGCAGGGTAGATAGGCCTCCTTTTTTAGACTGTGATTTGGCATTGGGATTTTTTTATGGTGCCTCTCAAGATTTGGGTTCCAAATGTGGGGCTGATGCTGTTTTAAAATGTCCTACTAAAGGCACTTTCAATATTAAGATGAATTGTGGTAAAGGGACCAACACAAGGGGAGAACTACTTGCTTTATGGTGTATTTTATTTTTTTCTTACTATAAAAATATCATAAGATTACAGTTGGTGGGAGATTCAAAAGTTATTATTGATTGGTTTAATAGTGCTAACACTCTTCAGGTCGCCTCTCTTCAAACTTGGATGGCGAAAATTCAAGTTTTGAGCGGAAATTTTCAGCAGATTAAAGCTCTACACATATACAGGGCTTTTAACAAGGATGCCTATCTGTTATCTAAGGAATCTCTATTGCTGGATGATGATGGATTATATTATGCAAAGGTTAATGTAGATGGATCAATTTCTTTTGAAAGAATGCTTATTTGATAAAACATTTAGCTACAAGGAAGATCGAAATGTTTTTTTCTCTGTTTGATATTGGCACATAAAATTAGAGAGGAATTATATGCAAGGCCATAATTTTGTGATTTTGGGAGATTGTAAACAAAAAGTATTGGTTTTAGGAGTGTTGTACAACACTGTTTTCAGAAGCTATTCATGTAAAATAAATTTTATATTACACTAATATAAGACCTTTTTTTTATTGAAAAATAAATATTGACATTTCTATACAATTAAATAGTTATTTCTAAAAATTGTTTTATTGTATTGGGATTAGTAAGGTGCTTTATAGATTGGTATTGGGAAGATGTTTTCACTTAAATGTCATGATAACAAAAAAATATGTAAAATCAACATTTTAAATCTAGATTTTTTAACTAGAAAGATCAACTTTCTTAAGTTGTAATTTTTTTTTTCATTTAAGATTATAGCTTAACTTTTTAGATGTTATCAAGTAAATATACATAGTTTTTTTGATTTTTTGTAATATAAAATAACATCAGACAAACCACCCCTCATTAGTCATCATTCACTATACTCCTAAAAAACATCTAATCACATTATAAACTAAAAACCTCATTAGTCATCATTCACTATACTCCTAAAAAACATCTAATCACATTATAAACTAAAAAAGGATACTAAAATAAATGCATAACATGCATTTCAAATACCATTATCAACATCTTTAAAAATTCCATACATTTATTAGTAAAAGTGTTTATATATGGTTGAGCAATATTTGGTTACTGTAGCAATCGCATTATAAACTTGAGAATGATGCTAAAAGGATGCAGAAAGGCCATGGTTTATTCAATCTAGAAAAGTGGTAATTTTTGTAATGAGGATCCATAATCTCAAAATAAGGTTTGATGGTGCATCCAAACACAATATGTTATTAAAGATTTAAACACACTCACAAACCATTGGAAGACAAAGTTATTACTATAACATATGGGCTATTATTGGGAATTTGTCAAAATGTATGCTTCTATAACATGTCATTATTGAGAATTTGTCAAAAGGTATGTTTCCATAGCATGCCTATTGGAGAGTGTCAATATTGAGAATTTGTCAAAAGGTATGTTTCCATAGCATGCCTAATGGAGAGGTTGTTGAAGAAGGAGGCACCCTTTGATTGAAGAGAAGTGTGACATAGAAGTTTTTTAGGTTTTAGAAAGATTAAGATAATTTGTTTTTGAGTAATACAATTTTATATTATTAAAGTAAAATATTTGATTTTTATGTAGATACACCAAGCACAATCATAGGAGGCTTCTTTCCTCATCTAGGAGAGAATGACTTTAATTGTCCTATTTATGTTTCATGAATAAAATTTCACAAGAAGAGAGAGACTATAAAACTATAGAAAGAGAGGTCTTAGGTATGATTTATGCATTACAAAAACTCAATTATTAACTATTAGTTAATAATTTCAATTTCTATGTGGATCGCTAAACCCTGAAAAACATATTAAATAATTGTTTCTAGAAGGTTGAGCAAATGGTTTATGTTATTTAAAGAGTACATTTTTTAGATATTTGCCAATCCAAGGAAATCATGTGTAAGTCAAGATCACCTCTCTTGTGTTGACACTAGACAAAGGAAGTGTAATGTACCCAACCACCAATAGGTTGACGATGCTACTTCAAAACGTGCTTTAAGAACCAATTTCAAATTATGATAATATTAATTAATAAAGAAGCATGAAATATACACATGCAATAATCAAGATTCATGCTACAACCTAAAATACATGCATAATATACCATGCGCAACAATAACAAAAAAGTAGGCACATTATAAATACAAATCTCATAGATAATAATTAATACACAATGAAAATAAATATGCAAGCAAAGAAAACCAATGAAATAATTGTTTCTAGAAGGTTGAGCAAATGGTTTATGTTATTTAAAGAGTACATTTTTTAGATATTTGCCAATCCAAGGAAATCATGTGTAAGTCAAGATCACCTCTCTTGTGTTGACACTGGACAAAGGAAGTGTAATGTACCCAACTACCAACAGGTTGACGATGCT
This sequence comes from Picea engelmannii, assembly GCA_009831015.1. Taxonomy (NCBI): domain Eukaryota; kingdom Viridiplantae; phylum Streptophyta; class Pinopsida; order Pinales; family Pinaceae; genus Picea; species Picea engelmannii. Next base: position 37,635 of record WSFP011333385.1, read on the forward strand.
ACTTCAAAACGTGCTTCAAGAACCAATTTCAAATTATGATAATATTAATTAATAAAGAAGCATGAAATATACACATCACACTTAAGCATATTGAATATCTACAGGTGACTAAGGTAACCAAAGGATATATAAGCTGAATTCCAGAGGGAAGGTGAAGTAAAGAAGGCTGAAATTCAAGGGAGGATAAATTCTTTTGATGATGCTTTCTAAGGTGTTTCGGGTAAAAACGTCATAACTTCTTCATAACATATCCAAATTCAGTAAGACCAAATGTGTTGGTTAGAGTATAGAGTGTAGTATTTTGTGTACAATTTTCAGATCCATACAACAAATATTTTGTGCGGGGCACGCTCTACAAGTTCTCTCTCTAAAATAAGCCAAAATTCAACAAGGTTGATTACAGGTTGAGGTACAGGTTGATGCATGGTTGATGCATGGTTCAGAATATTGGTACATGTTGTTTGGTGCAGGTTGATTGGTACAGGTTTACAACATTATATGTCACAGTGATAGTGTGACAATGGTTCCACCATTATACTTATACGTCAGGGCGGTTGGACGGGGCAAGGACATGTGGTTGTAGCCACCTTCTAGTTGTAGCCGAAGAACATAGGCGGTTGTAGCCTCCTTCTGGTTGTAGCCAGAGAATTGGGGAGTTGGAGCTTCCCTGAGATTTGTACCCTGAGAAACTAGGGGGTTGGAGCCTTTTTCCTGTTGCAGTTGGAAAACAAAGGAAGTTGGTGCTTCCAATGAATGGAATTCTTCAAGACATATAAGAAAAATCATTATATGGTTTTCTTCATTTCTGGGTTTCCACGTAAAAACATTGGTGTATTGTGTATGTGTATGATTGTTCATTTGTTCATTGTTTATGTACTCTGCAAATATTGTATGATAATGATACATTGATATAACACTTGCATTATATGGTTAAAAAGAATTAGATTGA
>ML843476.1:28217-52543 GCA_009831015.1 Picea engelmannii
TGAAACAAGACCATGCCCTTCTTTTTTAAGAACCAAAAAAGATGATTCAGAGAGTTACTGGGCACAAAACCCGAATACCTTTTGTGCCAAGGATAGGCATGGACACTCGAAACTTGCACAGATGGAAACTCTGCAAAGAGGTACCATTTAAATATTAGTAACTATACAAAAGAAAGGTAAACGAAAAACATCAAAATAATGATAAATGCTAGTAACAGAGTATTCCAGAGTGGCACTCAAATTCTAACTTGCAAACTCACATCCTTCCCTTGTTGCATTATTGCTCAATAGATGTCTGGGCCGAGAAACGATGGTCCAATGAATCCCTGATCAATACCCTCACATCAACGGGGTCCCATCATTAGTGATGGTACCAAAACATGTAAATTCTTTTTCTTATAAAATGAAATAATCAACATGCTAATATTTAACATTCAAATTGTTAAAATAGGACATGCAAACAGGCCGAAGACATAGTATCGATGATTACACATAGAACAAAGACTATATTCAATCGTTGAGTTTAAACCCTGCCTAAAACAAATTACAGAGAGTATTTATAAATCAACAGTAAATACAACGATAACATTCTATATAATCCAAATAGTATCTATAGTAATCATAGACCATGATAATGACATGGTTCACTACCTGATCAAACATTATATGTCATAGAGCCCTTTAAATGGACTTTTTGAATGCCACAGAGGTCACCTTATAATGCCACTAGACATAAATGTAATAAACAAGAAGAAAGAAATATCCGTGTGAGAACCAGATAAGGGTTTGATGAAACTACAGAGGGATAGGTTATCCTTTACAAAGGAAATAAAATAAATGCATCATATTATACTACAACACAAAAATAAATTCCACTCCAAATAGGAACCCCACATATCCTTATGAAAATTTAATATCGGGACTCGACTTACATCAGACCAAGGGTCTGTAAAGAATAACGATATTTGAGAATAACGAAACCCTAACAATTATAGTACAAATGAGGAACTATTCAAGTGAATTTTCTCTAATTTCAATACAAGGGTGGAATGTTGAGATTTCCAGAGAACTCGAGAAGGAAAGCAATCGGATAATACAAATTTCTCTAGGAGTGGACTTAACCCAGAAAGATCTCAAGGAATAACGATAAGGGAAGACTTAACTTAAAAAAAGAGAATAAAACAAGCTTTACAGGAATGGATATCACTCTCACTGTGATAATTCTTCTGAAGTTCCACTCTACAATTCAAATTACAGTAACATCCCAAACTTACCAGGGAAAACGGATGTATTGGTTGTTCCATCGGGAAATGGTCTCCACATCAACAACCTCCCTGCTGAGAAGTAACACGCGAAGCCATCTGCTGAGAGTTAACATGAAAGGCCATTTGCTAAGGGTTAGCATGTAGAGTCATTTTGGGGCTTCACAATGAAAAAAGGAAAACACGCTTAAACCTAAGAATACTCCTTACGATGTAGAATAAATGATGAGGGTACAATGGTGGGTTTGGCCATTTGATGGGGTAGAGTTTGGCAGGGTTAAGTTGGAGGAATGGACAGAAGAACCATCAAAACTCACATACATAGGACCTTAATAATGGCAGATGCATAGAGATTTAACTCATGATAGATAAACCTTTCTTCCCACTTAAAGAAATCATGAAGTTATTAACTTCCCTCCGTGACATGACTAGTCAGAAATCGTTTACTACAACTATATCATTGCAGTTAGAATACAATTTAGATGAGATTATCGTTGAGCCATCATTCCATTAATTCAAATTCAAACAAGATTCAACATGAAGTTCGTTGCCCATATCTCTAGTTAGTTGGTGACTGGAAGATCACTAACTAAGATTATTTTAGAAACCCATTTAAAAATTTAAACGGACCAAGTGATGCCATGCACCTTTTACTAAGACTTATATGTTCAACTAAGGAATCTAATCTCAACCCTGTGGCTTCATAAAGGTATATGAGTTTTATTTCCAAGTACAATTGAATAGCCTCGCGCGCAACATGGAAGACTTGTGTTAGGGAGATATTGGGACTATAAGTCCTAAGTCTAGACTACTACATACATATATATTTATTTATATGAGAAGAAATTAGACCAGGGGAAATTCTAGAATTTTGGTGAATTAAATTTCCATTTCCAAAGTAAGTTGACTGATGTATAATGGAATCATGTGGTATATAGAACATAAGAAACCTCGTAGAGTTGTATAACCAGAATGAAGACTATCTCCTTTAAAAATGAATAGATATATAAAATGAGATTGGAGATTAATGTCCCATCGATTTATTTTTTATGGTAAATTCGAGGTACATTACAGTTGTCCACACCTCTCCCTCAGAGTCTCTGCTTGTTGTGCATGACCCCTCTACTCCATATGTGAGTCTGCTCGGAAAGATATCATCAACCAACATCATCAACGGATCATTTCAGCAATAATAATCAATCATAATAACATATAATAATATGTACATATGTCATATAAAAAAAAACAAAATCTAGTATTCCAGTCCCTGACTTGATCCAGAGTCCAAGGGGTTTCATCGATGCCTCTGCATCCTTGAGGTCCAAATTCCGACACACTAAAGAGAACCTATTCAATAGAACTTGTCTATGTAAATACCAAAATAACATATAATCACATCCATAATGCCTCATAATCATAATGAAACAACCAATAGTATAATAATCTGGATCACTTGCAAGAAAGTCTCCTCAAAAGATAAGTTCGCTCATTGTGTGCAAGATCGGGATGTTACATACACCCCCCCTTGGTCTAAACTTTCTCCCAAAGTTTCAAAGTATATAAGTGCTACTATAATGTGTATCATAGTATCATAAGTCTATCTATTAAACAAAAATGGAAATTGTTGGTGCATATCATATGCATCCTCCCAAGATGCCGAGTGCGGACTATAGCTATCCAACCGGACCTTAACCTGATCTATTGTTTGAAACTATAGTTGTCGAATGCGATGATCCAAGATGCAGATCAAATGAGTTGTTAGTGCCCCCTCATCTGACACCTACAAGGAAATCATGTCATTAACATGTGTAGGATCACTAATATAATGTCTCAAAACAGATACATGAAAAACATCATGCATATGCCTCAAAGAATCAAGAAAAGCTAGTTGATAGGCCATGGCCTCCTTCCTCTCCACAATCTTGAAAGGTCTCATGAACCTAACAGATATTTTAGCACCCCATACAAACTTAATCAAACTCTTATGCGGTTTTACCCACAGGAAGACTCGATCTCCAACTTCGTAACTACGGTCGACACAGTGTGCATTGGCATAACTCTTTTACCTATCTTCCACTTCTTTGATCCTTTTTCTTATTGTTTGCATTTGATATTTCATTTCTTGGATCGTTTTTGGTTCAACCAAGACCCTATCCTCAAGTCAATTCCAACTCAAACGCATCTGACAAGTTGCTCGTAAATAAAATTGAAAGGCGCCATATTAATGGTACTTTAGTAACTCTTTTTATATGTGAATTATACCAGTGGCCAGAATTATTTCCAATGCTTCTGTTGGTCCACAATGTACATGTGCAACATATCTTCCAAGACTTGGTTTGTTCATTCGGTTTTCTCATCTATCTCAGGGTGATATGTAGTACTAAAGTTAAGTTGCATTCCCAATGCCTCTTGGAAACTACTCTAAAATTGTTGAGTAAACATAGATCCTCAATTGGATATAATCCTCTTAGGCATTCCATGTAGCCTCACAATCTCACTGATGAAAAATCTAGTTATATCAGGTGCCTAATACACCATACACATAGGAATAAAATGAGCACTCTTCATCAGAGTGTCGACTACCACAAAAATTGAATCGTGTCTCCTTGTTGTCGGTGGAAATCCAACAATAAAATCCATCGAAATGACCTCCCATTTTGATTCTGGAAAAGCATGTGGTTGTAGTACTCTTGTTGGATTTCTATGTTCAGCCTTCACCTGCTAACATTCTAGACATCTTGCCACATAGTTGACTATGTATGGATTTATTCCTTTCCATAAGAATAAGGGTTTAAGGTCTTCCATCATCCTGGTGACTCTCAGGTGAGTCATGTACACTGCTCTATGAGCCTCATTTAGGATCAAACTTGTCAACTTGTGATTCGGTGGTACGTAAATTTGATTTTTAAATATCAAAAATCCATCGTCATCAAACGTAAATTCTTCAAATCTTGGTACCATCATTGTGTTTTGTCTGATAAAATCCTTGACCTCTTTCTACCAGCCATCGTCATGCTGTAAAGTTAGAATCCTTTCACGTAGATTTGTTTAAAGAGGCAACACCGAAAAGATGTGTGGTCTCCAACTTAGAGCATCTTCCACTCGGTTCACTATTCCTTTTATGTACGTAATCTCTAAATCACACTCTCTAAGCGATTCCAGCCAACGTTGTTGTCACGGATTCAGGTCTCTTAGAGTAAATATGTGTTGTAGTCCACATTGGTTCATTTTTAGCTCAATTTTTCATTCAATAAGGTAGTGTATCCAAACTCTCAAGGCATAAACAATGGCTAATAACTCCAAATTATCTGTCACATAGTTATCCTCATGCCTTCTCAATTTCCTTGAGACGTAAGATATCACTTGACCATATTTCATAAAGACTTTGCCTAAGCCTCCCTTGGATGTTTCAGTGCATACCAAGAAGTTCGCACCCATGTCAGGGACCTTTAGTATCAATGTTGTTGTCAACAACTCCTTGAGCCTCCGAAATGGCTCCGTGCATTTCTCAGTCAGAACAAACTTCTTATTCTTCTTCTGTAATTCCATAATTGGATTTTTTATCTTTGAGAATCCCTCAAAAAAACTATCAATGGTATCCCACTAAACCTATGAAGCTACACACTTCCGGGACATTTGTCGATGCAGGCCATTCCATAATAGCCTCAACCTTTGCTTCATCCACGACGATACCTTTGCGGGATATGACATGACCTAAGTAGTGAATATTTGATTAATAAAATAAGCATTTGGACAATTTCCCATACAATTTGTTCCCTAGCAGACACTATAATACCAAGCATAAGTGTTTGTCATGATCCTCCATCGTCCGAGAGTAAATCAAAATATTGTCAATGAATACTTGGACGAACTTGTCCATGTACTCTCAGAACACCCCTTTCATAAAACTCATAAATACCCATGTGGCGTTCGTCAATCGAAATGGTAAAATAGTAAAATCGTAATTTTTAAACATCGTCTTTAAGGCGGTCTTAGTGACGTCATCCTCTATGATCTGTAACTGGTGATACCCTAATCTCAAGTCAATATTTGAAAACACCATCACACACTTCATCTAATCAAACAGATCATCAATCCTTGGCAACTGATATCGATTCTTAATCGTTTCGTTGTTCAATTGATGGTAGTCAATGCAGAGTCTCCATGACCCATCCTTTCTTCTTATGAAAATAATAGGAGCACCAAATGGTGAGACACTAGGACATATCAGTCCCAAGTCCAACAACTCCTTCAGTTTCATTCTCAACTCCTGTAACTCTGGGGTCGACATTTGATAAGGCATTATTTCTATCTGTTCAGTCCGCGGTTTAGGTCTATGGTAAAATCCAATTCCCTCTCCCGTGAAATATCAGGTAACTCCTCGAGAAAGGCATCCATAAACTCTATCACCAATGGAAGGTGTTCTAGACCTTTTGCTACTCCCTTTTCATTTAACACAAGGATAACATAAAGCCTATACCCCTTGCACATGCTCTTTCGTAACCACAAGGAAGAGATGAACCTCAGGGAAACTCCCTGGTTCTGACCTACAATCATGCATCTGTGTCCCTCGTCATTGACCAAGATCAATTGTTTTGTCTTATAGTTGAGTATCGCCTCGTGTGATTCCAACCAGTCCATACAAATCATGACATCGTAAGATCCTAATATCATGACGTACAGGTTGTCCCTGGTGACAAACTCTCCCAGGTTAAGGTTACAACCCGTAACCTTTCCTCCAACCTTATCTTTGTCTCCCGAAGCCATCTCTAGAAATCTAAACTCATCCTGTTTGAATTCCTTCACCTTAATCCTCTTTACTGTCTCACTTGAAATGAAAATCTTGTTAGCACTGGGATATATCAAAATACTAAGGTTCTGGTCAGTGATGATACCTGACGTCTCGAGCATAGTTGACTGGTGCTCTTCTTGATGGTTATTTACCGTTGCATGAATATGATGGGCCTTTCCCAAATCTCTCACGGTAGTGGTTCTGGCTAGTCTAGATGCTCTATTCCTCTCTATTGGAAAATCACTCTAGTAGTGTGGCTCCCCATAGGTCTAATACCCCTTCTTCGGTCCAGTACTCCCGGTACCAGAAGTAGAAGACGACGACTCATCGGCTTGGAATCCCGGTCTATTCTACTAAACAGGCCTAAACTGCTATGGTTGTGGTCGATGTTGTTGTTGATGTTCTGGTCCTTGGTAAGGAGTTCATTGCTGAGGCACTAGTCATCGAGGTGTAGTGAAAGTGGATCCTCTCTATAAGCCACTATATCCTGGTGTACGCATGGCTAGTGTCTGATGTTGTTGCGCACCATATGACACCTGACCTATCGATATCATTGGAATCCTTCTCTGACCCCTGCTGATAATATCCTCCTCTCCTATGAGGGAATTTTGGATGACATCATGCAAGGTCTGAGCCATCAAAATCCTAACCTTTGAATGTATGCTCACATCAAGGCCAAACAAGAACTTCTTGACCTAAATTTTCTCAATATTAAGGTGTAGAGCATAATGAAGAAAATCCAAACTTAATCGAACTCTTATGCGGTTTAACCCACAGGAAGACTCGATCTCCAACTTCATAACTACGGTCGACACAATGTGCATTGGCATAACTCTTTTACCTATGTTCCACTTCTTTGGTCCTTTTTCTTATTGTTTGCATTTGATATTTCATTTCTTGTATCATTTCTGGTTCAACCAAGACCCTATCCTCAAGTCGATTCCAACTCAAATGCATCTGACAGGCTGCTCGTAAATAAAATTGAAAGGTGCCATATTAATGGTACTTTAGTAACTCTTTTTATATGCGAATTATACCAGTGGCCATAATTATTTCCAACGCTTCTGTTGGTCCACAATGTACGTGCGCAACATATCTTCCAAGACTTGGTTTGTTCATTCGGTTTTCCCGTCTATCTCAGGGTGATATGTAGTACTAAAGTTAAGTTGCATTCCCAATGCCTCTTGGAAACTACTCTAAAATTGTTGAGTAAACATAGATCCTCAATTGGATATAATCCTCTTAGGCATGCCATGTAGCCTCACAATCTCACTGATGAAAAATCTAGTTATGTCAGGTGCCTAATACACCATACACATAGGAATAAAATGAGCACTCTTCATCAGAGTGTCGACTACCACAAAAATTGAATCATGTCTCCTTGTTGTCGGTGGAAATCCAACAATAAAATCCATCGAAATGACCTCCCATTTTGATTCTGAAATAGCATGTGGTTGTAGTACTCTTGTTGGATGTCTATGTTCAGACTTCACCTGCTAACATTCTAGACATCTTGCCACATAGTTGACTATGTATGGATTTATTCCTTTCCAGAAGAATAAGGGTTTAACGTCTTCCCTCATCCTGGTGACTCTTAGGTGAGTCATGTACACTACTCTATGAGCCTCATTTAGGATCAAACTTCTCAACTTGTGATTCGGTGGTACGTAAATTTTATTTTTAAATATAAAAAATCCATCGTCGTCAAACGTAAATCCTTCAAATCTTGGTACCATCATTGTGTTTTGTCTGATAAAATCCTTGACCTCTTTCTACCAGTAATCGTCATGATGTAAAGTTACAATCCTTTCACGTAGATTTGTTTGAAGAGGCAACACCGAAAAGATGCATGGTCTCCAACTCAGTGCATCTTCCACTCGGTTCACTGTTCCTTTTATGTACGTAATCTCTAAATCATACTCTCTAAGTGATTCCAGCCAATGTTGTTGTCACGGATTCAGGTCTCTTTGAGTAAATATGTCTTGTAGTCCACATTGGTTCATTTTTAGCTCAATTTTTCATTCAATAAGGTAGTGTATCCAAACTCTCAAGGCATAAACAATGGCTAATAACTCCAAATTATCTGTCACATAGTTATCCTCATGCCTTCTCAATTTCCTTGAGACGTAAGATATCACTTGACCATCTTTCATAAATACTTCACCTAAGCCTCCCTTGGATGTGTCAGTGCATACCAAGAAGTTCGCACCCATGTCAGGGACCTTTAGTATCAGTGTTTTTGTCAACAACTCCTTGAGCCTCTGAAATGGCTCCGTGCATTTCTCAGTCCGAACAAACTTCTTATTCTTCTTCTGTAATTCCATAATTGGATTTGTTATCTTTGAGAATCCCTCGAAAAAACTGTCAATGGTATCCCACTAAACCTATGAAGCTACACACTTGCGTGACATTTGTCGATGCAGGCCATTCCATAATAGCCTCAACCTTTGTTGCATCCACGACGATACCTTCGCGTGATATGACATGACCTAAGTAGTGAATCTTTGATTGATAAAATGAGCATTTGGACAATTTCCCATACAATTTGTGCCCTCACAGACACTATAGTACCAAGCATAAGTGTTTGTCATGATCCTCCTTCGTCCGAGAGTAAATCAAAATATTTTCAATGAATACTTGGACGAACTTGTCCATGTACTCTCAGAACACCCCTTTCATAAAACTCATAAATACCCATGTGGCGTTCGTCAATCAAAATGGTAAAATAGTAAAATTGTAATTTTCAAACATCATCTTTAAGGCGGTCTTAGCGACGTCATCCTCCTTGATCTGTAACTGGTCATACCCTAATCTCAAGTCGATATTTGAAAACACCATCACACACTTCATCTGATCAAACATATCATCAATCCTTCGCAACTGATATCGATTCTTAATCGTTTCCTTGTTCAATTGATGGTAGTCAATGTAGAGTCTCCATGACCCATACTTTCTTCTTATGAAAATAATAGGAGCACCAAATGGTGAGACACTCGGACATATCAGTCCCAGGTCCAACAACTCCTTCAGTTTCATTCTCAACTCCTGTAACTCTCGGGTCGACATTTGATAAGGAATTATTTCTATCTGTTCAGTCCCTGGTTTAGGTCTATGGTAAAATCCAATTCCCTCTCCCGTGAAATATCAGGTAACTCCTCTAGAAAGACATCCATAAACTCTATCACCACTGGAAGGTGTTCTAGACCTTTTGCTACTCCCTTTTCATTTAACACAAGGATAACATAAAGCCTATACCCCTTTCACATGATATTCCATAACTACAAGGAAGAGATGAACCTCAGGGAAACTCCCTGGTTCTGACCTACAATCACGCATCTATTTCCCTCGTCATTGACCAAGATCAATTGTTTTGTCTTATAGTTGAGTATCGCCTCATGTGATTCCAACCAGTCCATACCAATCATGACATCATAAGATCCTAATATCATGATGTATAGGTTGTCCCTGGTGACAAAATCTCCCAGGTTAAGGTTACAACCCGTAACCTTTCCTCCAACCTTATCTTTGTCTCCCAAAGCCATCTATAGAAAGCTAAACTCATCCTGTTTGAATTCCTTTACCTTAATCCTCTTTACTGTCTCACTTGAAATGAAACTCTTGTTAGCACCGGGATATATCAAAATGCTAAGGTTCTGGTCAGCGATGATACCTGATGTCTCGAGCATAGTTGAGTGGTGCTCTTCTTTATGGTTATTTACCATTGCATGAATATGATGGGCCTTTCCCAAATCTCTCACGGTAGTGGGTCTGGCTAATCTAGATGCTCTAGTTCTCTCAATTGGAAAATCACTCTAGTAGTGTGGCTCCCCATAGGTATAATACCCCTTCTTCAGTCCAGTACTCCCGGTACCAGAAGTAGAAGAGGACGACTCATCATCTTGGAATCCCGGTCTATTCTACTAAATAGGCCTAAACTGCTATGGTTGTGGTCGATGTTGTTGTTGATGTTCTGGTCCTCAGTAAGGAGTTCATTGCTGAGGCACTAGTCATCGAGGTGTAGTGAAAGTGGATCCTCTCTAAAAGCCACTATATCCTGGTGTACGCATGGCTAGTGTCTGATGTTGTTGCGCACCAGATGACACCTGACCTATCGATATCGTTGGATTCCTTCTCTGACCCCTGCTGATAAGATCCTCCTCTCCTATGAGGGCATTTTGGATGACATCATGCAAGGTCTGAGGCATCAGAATCCTAACCTTTGAATGTATTCTCACATCAAGGCCAAACAAGAACTTCTTGACCTAAATTTTCTCAATATTAAGGTGTAGAGCATAACGAAGAAAATCCATAAAATGGGCCTCATACTCGGGCACCATAAGTCCAACCTTTTAGAAGGCGTTGAAATCATTGAGATTATGCTCAACAAATTCCTCTGATAGGTACCTCTCTCAGAATCATTCCTTAAATAGTTCCCATGACAGGCCTTCGACGACCCTGTTCAGCTATGGCAGGAGTGTCTTCCACCATAGAAGAGCGCTCCTCTTCAGTTGAAAGACTGTCATGTGGACATTCATGTTGGACGTATATTCACGAAGTGAAAATCACATTTCCATATTCTCCAACCATACCTTCGTGGCTATGCCATTCTGGGCACCAAAGAACTCAAGAAATTTGACCTTCTCGAGTTCATGGTGAATGCTACCAATACTGACCAGAGCACATGGTGGACACTCAGGGGGTGTCGATGCCCTAGCCTCATCTCTATCGTAACAAATGATCAGTGCCTCAGACATCCTCTAAAAGGACCTCATCATCCCAACCACATCACCCATCGCTATCTTCTCCTACTCGACAACCTGTTCATCCCCCTAGGGGTTATACCCCTCAGGCATGGATGCTACTGGAGGCATTGTGCCTCCTCCCCTAGCACCCCGTCGTCTACCTCTATGACATCCTCTAAACATGATTACCTGTACAAATACAAATCGAATTAATTAGAAACCTTATAATCAAAAATAAAATCAACGAAAGTCTTAGTGATCACTAGTCATGGGTTGAAACTAGCTCTGATACCATATGTAACAACCCCACCTCATTACAACTACAAGAGAAGAAAATCTTATTTTTTGGAAAATATTAGTTAAACCATAGAACCAGACAATGGACACCATGCACACAGATCCGACAACAGACAATAACGACTCAACACCCCAACACATCAGGCAATTCGGTGAATCATGCAAAAATAAAAGACATATAATAACGACTACCCACCCGACACGACCACGACAATGCCTACAAGCTAAGGGACAACATCCACAATCCTGACAAAATGACCTCGACAACCATTTTCTAGAACCTCTATGGCATGTAAAACCAAATGCATGAAGGCTTTACAACCCAAGTGCCAAACAAAAACTTACAACGATCAACAACACCCACAACGGGAAGCACCAACTCCACAAAATTTATCATTCACCTCTATTGAATAGGGCATGTCATGATCCCCTCATCAAGGATCATGTCGTTCATTGGCGATAGGCACGACAATAACCCTGGCGCAACATAACCTATCTGGACCAAGCTCTCAAGGTGAATCCAATGCACTAAGGACTGAATAACTGACAAGAAGACTACAGCTACGCCCCTAAGGAATGGGTCCACATGACGTATATTACATCTCTCACATTGCTCAAACAAATTACACAAGCTATTAAATGACTCGACAACAACCATAAACCATAATTGTTAAGCATGATGTCTAAGTGTGAGTAGTGAACTAAAATAACCAACAATCCTATTATCTCAACATTATAACTTGTCTAAAAATGACATCCTATTATTTTGGTAATCAGCAAAAAAAACTTGTAAGTCTTTTATTATTAATAAATGTTATTATCTCCTTGTATAACAATCTACCTTTATTTTCCTCATGCTCAAACCACTCAAGGGATGTGTTAGTTAAGGTCATTATGTATTATATCTCGCCCATTTATATACTAACTCTCTTGCACACATTAGATATTATAAATCTCTGTCTCACATTAGCTTTAATATCTCATAAAATCCTTATGCTACTAAAAATAAATGTTGCGCTAGCCATTAATAAAATCGTTGTGCTTGATCACTATATCCATTTAACCATCAATGTATCGTCGTTTATTTTCACCATGGTTAACAAAAATGGATTTAGAAAAAGTTCAACTATAGGTCTCTGTCATGTAGGTTATTGTATTGATTCACTGCCTCTTGATTGTTTGCTAGATTTAATGATGTCTGAATTTGCTAAGTAAAATATTATATAGGTTGTCATTTAAATATCTGATAGGAAGAATTAATATATGATATGTTTGTCATTCCATATATGAAATCGTAGGGTGTAATATATAACAAATAAAACTAGTGTAAACCTATATATATTGGGAATAAATATCACAGAGTGTAATATATTAGAAATGCAAACTAAGAAATTGTTGGGAGAATAAGATATTATTGTCTTATTAAAGCTATAGTGTAACTATATAGTGTAATATAAAATGAAAATTGAAAGAAATCCAAAAAGTTATCAGTTTAGCTATCAAGTTCACATTCAATACTCAAGATTTTTCTATCGACAATCAAAGGAATCACTGTCCATTAATCAATGTGGATATATAACTACTCCTTATAATGATACAAATGTCATTCATAAATAATTATTATAACTTTCAATGTTGTCATGCAGTGTCAGACCATCAAGAATAGTTTCCAATCAATGACTATCTATGATCCGGATATTATGAGAAGAACGAAATGAATACAGATTATTAACAGGTTCTTAACAAAAAATAGCAAAGATACAGTAAAACTTGTTTTCTATTCAATAACGAAATAAGTTGAAATTGTAAAATGCAGTGGAAACAAGCTTGTTGGAATGGTGGCGGCTTATCTCTGAGAATAGATGTGATGACAATGTGAATTCAGAAGAAGAAGGTTACAATGAGGCTATGAAGGCCCTTTTACAATAAGAAATAATGCCAAAAACCCTAGACATCCAAAAACCTAACCCTAGGAGATGAAGCGCCAAAAGTCATGTGGGCCCTGTTTGGGTAAGTTAGTACATCAACTTCCCGGGGTTGTAACTTTTGCATACGATCTCCATTTTAGACGTCTGATATCCTGTTGGAAAGGTATCATCAAAGACATTCATTTTTGGGGCTCAATCATGCCTTTGGATATCATTAAGGAGCTTGATACTGAAAAACCTTCATTTAAGCCCTCAAAATGCCCTCGAAAGTTAAAACTGCTAAAAATAGTAAATTGCCAAAAATGTAAGAAAATTGTTTTGAGCCAGTTGGAAAAGGTGGGTGGCCACTGATATCCATATAGATCAATCCTCTATACTTTGGAAGAAATGGTATCCATTGCATTGAGGTCCCCCATTAGATGAGGAAGTTTTGGCTGAATTTGGCCTCGGGTGAGCCACTTGCCTTGGTGCAGGAGCTGCCCTACTTTGACAACTCGATAAAGCTGGATCCTTTGTTGTCAAGTGCCCTTGATCTGTCTACACATAATATGATCATATGATGCATGTTGTATGCAGTCGAGGTTGATCTCTATTGGTGTCAGTTTTTCTGCCACTTCTGAGGTGTCCAATAATGGTGGGAAATAAGGGCGAAGGAGATCCACATTGAACACTAGGTGTACGCCAAGGAAAGGAGGAATGTTGAGCTCAAAAGAATTATCCACCATGGCCTTGGTGATAGTGTACGGTCCATAAAGGAGTGGGTGAAGCTTCTGATGGGGTCCTGTAAGGTGTTCTTTCTGCAAATGCAACCAAACTTTGTCGCCCACCTGAAACTTATGCGGCACCCGATGTTGATCATGGCACTTTTTGTACTTGTCATTAGACTTCTGTAGGATATCCTGAACTTGTTGGGGGATGTGTTGGATATGCTCAATGAACTAAGTGGCTTTGTCAGCTTTAGTTGGAGCAGGATATGATTCATTTGAGGTGACCACAAGGGGAAGTGCAACATCTATGGGACCCAATGGTTGGAATCCCAACCCCACTTGAAAGGGGTTGTGGTCAGTTGAGATATGCAAGGATTGGTTTTAGCTATGCTATACATAGGGAAGACTCTCATCACATGTGCGAGGGTTCTTTGAATTATACACGTGAAGGATATGCACAATCATTCGATTTACAACCTCGATTTGGCCATTTGTCAGGGGGTGGAAGGAAGTGGATTTGGTGAGCTTGGTGTCCAGCAGTGACCAGAGGCTTGACCAGAATGTGCTAGGAAATTGACTATCCTGATCTAAGACAATGGTTTGTGGGATTCCAAAATGTACCCAGACTCGTTCAAAGAAGAGCTTGGCAATGGCCTCTGCTGTGATGCTCTTCTTGCAGGAAACCAAAATCACCATCTTAGAAAAGCGATCAACAACCACAAAAACACAGTCATTTCCCCACTTGGCGGATGGGAGGCTCGACATGTAGTCCATTGAGATGGATTCCCATGGCCTGTCAGGAGTAGGAAGAGAGGTGTATAGGCCCTGTTTCTTAGTGTTCGGTTTGGTAATAGTGCAAGTAGTGCAGGACCTGATATACTTGTCGAACTCCTGTCGAAGTTTCGGCTAGTAGAAATGTTTTTGTAGCATTGCCATTGTCTTTCTGATGCCAAAGTGTCCTACCACTCGACTGTAGTGGGCTTCCCAGATCAGTTTCACTCATTCACTTGATGGAACACAGATATGGCCCAGACGACACAACAACCCATCCTGAAGATGGAAATTATCGACAATTGCATTTTCACCCAACATTTGGTAGGTGGTGGTGAAGTCAGGGTCTATCTCATGGCCGCAAGAGTCTAGCACCGTGGTGAGTGCCACGACTGGTGGTCTGCTAAGGCAATCAGTGACGCGATTGGTGCTTCCTATTTTATACTTGATGTTGAGGTGGAATTGTTGCAAGTATGTGGACCACTTTTGATGGAGGTCATTCTGCAATTTTCCTTGTGTCTGCATGAACTACAGTGGCGTATGATTAGTGTGGATGACTGTCTCCTTCCAAAAAATGTAATGTCTCCACTTGCGGCATGCTTGCACAATGGAGTACATTTCTTTGTCGTAAGTAGGGTCCTTACGGATAGTATGACAATGTATCACTATGATAGGCCATGAGGTGGCCATGCTGAGTGAGAACAGGGCCCACGACATAGTCTGAAGCACCTGTCTCGATCTCAAAGGGATGTTGCAGGTCTGGTAGTGAAAGTATTGGGGCTGAGCACAAACGCTTCTTCAAATCATTGAACACTTTTTGTTGGGACCGACCCCACACAAGTTTCACCTTTCCACCACCCCTGTTTATTTGGCTGAGGGCCCATGCAATATGGGAGAAACCCAACATGAACCTCTAGTACAAATTAGAAAGTCCCAAGAAGCTTCGAAGCTCAGTGAGTGTTGTTGGGGCTGGCCAGTCACGGATGACTTGGATCTTGGTTGGATCCACATGTACGCCATGTTGATCAATGATGTATCCCAGGTAATGGACCCTATCCACGCCGAAGGAGCATTTTTCCAGGTTGGCGTATAGCTTGTGCAGCCAAAGGGTGTGCAAAACCTACTGAATATGTTTCAAGTGTTCGGCCCAAGTATTTATGTAAATTAGAATGTCATCTAGATACACCACTACAAAAGTATTGGTGAATGGTCACAGGATATCGTCCATCATCCTCATGAAAGTGGCTTGAGCATTTGTCAAACCAAAGGGCATGACCAACCATTCAAAAAGTCCTTCCTTTGACTTGAAGGTGGTCTTCGATACATCTGTTTGTTCTATCGAGACTTGGTGGTAGCCAGACCTCAGATCAATCTTACTGAAGTATTTGGTCCCCGTGAGTTGATCAAGGAGGTCATTGATTCAGGGAATTAGGTACCAGTTTCTGACAGTGATTTTATTCAGAGCCCGGTAATCAATACAGAGTCACTAGGTTCCATCTTTCTTCTGTACTAATATGATTGGGCTACCGCAAGGTGATGAGATGGGGTGGACGTGCCCCTTGTGGAGCAGTTCTTGGATCTATCACTTGATCTCCTCATTCTCTAACAAAGAGTGATGATAGACTGGTCCATTAGGCAACGATGCATAGGGGGTCAGATCGATGGGGTTCTTGACCTGGCAGTGCAGAGGTACCCCTGTAGGTGAGGAGAAGATATCTGAGTATTATTCCATGACCTTATCTACATGCTTCTACTATGTGGAGAGGTCGGTCGCAGAGACCCTGGATGTGGCTACGATATTTTGCTTATTTTGAGAGTGAATCACGAAGAAGACAAACTTCCTCGTCTGAGAGATGACCTTCCTACATTGCTTAGCAGAGATCAAGGAAATAGCACTAGGTGGGACTACCTCGGGAATCTTGTACAATTTATTGTACTCATATACAGCATGACGTTTCCATAAATAAGGTTAGCCCAAAAGAACATCACAAACTTCGAGAGGAGAAACATCACATAATACCTTGTCTTTGAAGGGCTTGATTTTGTACGACAGTTGGCACTGTTGGTTGACGCGAAGATCGCTTCCTTGGCGGAGCCATCCAATGGTGTAGGGTTATGGATGCGGCATTGTTGGCAAGGCCAACCACTTTATGACCTCTTCTGAGATGAGGTTCTTCTAGCTACCACTATCAACAATGAAGTGTTGTGGGGTGCCTTTTACCCACATCTATGAATGGAAGAGGTGATCTCCTTCCTCTGGCTCGTTTGGTTCACCAGGCTGGAGCTTGGTGGTAGCAACAGTGGAACTCAGTTCCACATCAATGACCTGTCTTCCCCTTTCTGGTTCTATCTGAGAGTCAGAATCTGCATCTGATTCAGAGACTTTCACTTTGGCCACCAACGACTACTTTGAGCGGCAGTCAGTAGTGTTATGCCAAGGGCTCTTATGGAAGTCACACCACTTCCTAGTATCTTTCTTTGTCTTTTCGGTGTCCTTCTTTGCTTCCAGCTTGTACTGGTTGACCTGATACTGTCCATCTTTGCTTTTTCCTTTGTTTGGTGGGTTGGGGCCACCCTTTCCTGGCTTTTGTTGTGAGGGGTTCTCAGGCCCAAATTGCCGAGTCTTTTGTTTTAGCTTCTTCTCGATTTTGATGGCATATTAGTAGGCCATTCCCAAGGATAAGATGTACAAAAATTCCATTTCGGTCTGGATGTATCTATGCAGAGCACCGCGATACTTGAGCACTAGATGTCACTCTGAATCTTTGATACCCAACTTGGTGTGCAAGGTATGGAAGATATTTTTGAAATCTGGCACTGCTTGGTCTTTTTCTTGCTGCAATGTTGTCCATTTGGTATACAGGTCGTCATAACTTCCCACAAGGCAGTATTGTTCCTTAATAGCATCCCTCAAGGATTCCTAGAAGGCTGTGACTTAAAATAATGAGGTTTCCTCTGTTTCCATTTTCTCACAGAAAGTTTCCCACCAATCTTTGACATGGGGAACGGCTTTGAGGAGCGCAAAAGTAATCTTTTCTCTATTCAAAAATTTATGAACAAAAAAATACCCTTCTAGTGGATTCAACCACTTGTCTACAAAATTTATGACCGCTATGATACCATTGATCCAGATTTTATGAGAAGAACAAAATGAATACAGATTGTTAAAAGGTGCTTAACATAAAATAATAGAGATACAGTAAAATTGGTTTTCTATTCAATAACGAAATAAGATGAAACTCTAAAATGCAGTGGAAACAAGCTTGCTGGAATGGTGGCGGCTTATCTCTGAGAAGAGATGTGACATCAACACACATTCTCAAGAAGAAGGTTACAATGAGGCTCTGAAGGCCTTTTTACAATAAGAAAGAATTCCAAAAACCCTAGACATCCAAAAACCTAACCGTAGGAGATGAAGCGCCAAAAGTCATGTGGGCCCTATTTGGGTAAGTTAGTACATCAACTTCCCAAGGTCGTAACTTTTGCATACAATCTTTGTTTTAGGCGTGTGATAGCCCATTGGAAAGGTATCATCAAGGAGATTCATTTTGGGGGCTCAATCATTACTTCGACTATCATTGAGGAGATTGATACTGAAAAACCTTCATTTAGGCCCTCAAAATGGCCTCAAAAGTTAAAACTGCTAAAAATAGTAAACTGCAAAAAATGTCAGAAAATTGTTTTGAGCCAGCTGGAAAAGGTGGGTGGCCACCAATATCCATATGGATCAATCTATTATTGCCACTTCCATTAATAGCATATCGTTATCCCTTGGAAAATGAAATTCTAGACTTGATTGATGTATAAAAGAGAAAACGTTGAGTATCTGGTAAAGAAAACATGATGTGTAAATACAAAGGGTTTGGTTAGTGATGAAACCTCACGTCTCGAGCAAAGTCGATTGGTGATATTCCTGATGGTTATATACCGCTGCATGAATCCGATGGGCCTTTCCCAAATCTCCCACGGTAGTGGGTCTAGCTGAGCTAGATGCTCTAGTCCTCTCCACTAGGCAGTCACGCTAGTAGTGTGGCTCCCTATAGGTCTAATACCACTTCTTCGGTCCAGTACTCCTAGTACCCAAAGTAGAAGACGACGACCCACTGTCCTGGAATCCTGGTCTGTTCTACTGAACATGCCTAAACTGTTATGGTTGTTTTCGACGTTGTTGTTGATGTTCTGGTCCCTGTTAAGGAGTTCGTTGCTGAGGCACTGGTCATTGAGGTATAGTGAAAGTGGATCCACCTTGAGACATCAGGTAAAGAAAACACGATTTGTAAATAAAGAAGAATTGCACTAAAAGAAAAATGGATAAATTCTTAGTGGGAATATCGTGTGACTTCGTAGTCAAGAGATAGGTAAATTCACCTTCAAAATCTATTAAATTACAGAGCAAAAATCGCAGGCTAGATGTGTTAAAACATAAGGTAAATTCGCCTTCAAAACAAATTAAATTACAGAAGGAAAATCCCAGGCCAGATGTGTTAAAACGCAAGGTAAATTTGCCTTCAAAATATATTAAATTGTAGTGGGAAAATTATAGGCCAGATGTGTAAAAACACAAGGCAAATTTGCCTTCAAAATATATTAAATCGCAGAGGGAAAATCACAGGACAGGTGTGTAAAAATGTAAGGTAAATTCGCCTTAAAAATATATTAAATTGCAGAGGGAAAATCACAGTTGAATGTATTGAAATGTAGAGGATATTTTCCATCAAAATATAATAAAACACATATGTGTTATAAAATGAAGAGCCCAATGTAAAGAAGAGATCAAATGTAGAGTTAAGAAAAGGGGTGAGCATCTGGGAAAAACTAAACTTCTCTCATCATCCATGCATAAAAAATTAGGGCATTAGAATCTAAAGGTCACTATGCACTGAAGTAACAATTTTCAATTCGGCTCCTGGCCGAATTCTTAGGCATTCAATGATGACCTAGGAATAAGTGCGGAAGATAAAGTGCAATATAATCACAATAATCAGTAAAAAAAACAGAACCGTCATAGAAATCATGGGACGGGTTGCCAAGGAAATCAATTCAAGACAACTTGCGTAAAGCTATGATGACCTAAAGTTTGTGATTAAAAATGATGAGTAAAAGACATTTCTTTACACAATAGAAGTACAATAATGAAAACGCAAGAAAAATGATAATCTACCATCCAAATAAACGCCCGTAGACCAAGGTGATAGCCTCGAGTCATTTTCCTGCCCGTACTTTGTCCAGCTCCCGCTTGTCAACCGATGTGACTTCATCGGTACCTCCTAGCCAATGATAGGGGTACTCTTCTTCCCCTGAGACCCTCGAGCCACAAAGGGTCCATGCACACCAAACCAAAGAACAACTAGAAACCAACTTTCCTCGCAAGGTCGAGCTACCACTCGTTATGCAAACTGGGTATCCCAACGCCCACAAGATAAGTCATTCAAGAAAAACATTTTGTAGTGTAACGTTACACATAAAATCCCAGATCCATGGTCCTCCTCTGTCCTTTTTATAGAGTTTCTAAGCAATTTATTTCCCAAATTCCCACTTAATTTATTTTTGATTAATTTAGTTCAGAAAAAGTTATGGCGTACACATGTCACCCATACCCCTAGTTGCACCAGAAATTAATTTCATTAATTATTCAATTACTCCTATTTCCCTCACCCACCTAAAACGATTCCTAAAATTGTTCCTTGGTGTCCCCATATTCCCCTACACATTTTAAATGACTTACGTCCTTACTAAATTCCTAGTGTAGTTCATAATTAGAAAGTTCTTAAAGGCAAGATTCCTTACTAAGTTAGTCATTCAACTTTTTCCTTACGTTTCATTTTTTCTTTATATTTCCTCTTTTTCCGTTAGTTTCCTACTTCTTCTAAATTTCCCTCTTTTTTCTTTTCAACTAAAACCAAAATTATCAAGTGTAGAAATACACCTTTTACCCCCTTTTCTTTTTAGTTAATAGATTTTATTTAGTATATGTAGAAAAACAATCATTTCCCTTTTAAAATTTCAATCCCCTAAAATAATTTGATTTTAATAAATTAATTGAATTTCTTTACACCTTCTCGTCACATGTTTAATTATGATTATTATTTTTTGACCACAAGTGTCACTAAGAACTAGATTTTAATCTCCCTAGACTGGGCATCATTTTTATTTGGGAAAACTTTTAAATATTACTTCACACATCATTCATTCTAATGCCATCTAGGATTTTTCATCTACTAGTTAAAAACACAACGTGCCTTTCAGGATGCACTAGGTGCTCCAAGGGTGCCACTTACCTCATTATGTTTTCCTTGTGTGATGTGCCGTTCAGAACACACTATGTGCTCCAAGGGTGCCACTCACCTCTTTATGTTTTTCTTGTGTGACGTGCCCTTTAGGATGCACTTCGTGCTCCAAGGGTGTCACTCACCTCCTTATTGACTTGGTAGACATCAAAACCCCCTGGATTCAATACTCCATGAGTTGGTCTTGTCGGAGACTAAGGGACTCTAATCAATAAGGCCCCTGCCTTATTGCACGCCCCTTAGAATCATCGTGAGGGACTGTCACGGTATGCTTTCATGACATCGTGGGTCTTCTCAAACTAGGTAATGATTAGTTTGTAGTTCAATCCATGACAAGAGTGCTAGTAGGTTGTGGAAGGGTTGTTGTCCACACCTCTCCCTCAAATTCTTTGGTTGTTGTGCGTGACCCTTCTACTCTACATGTCATTTTGGTTGGCAAGCTATCATCAACCTCCATCATCAATGGATCATGTTAGTAATAATAATCAATCATCATAACATCTAATCAGATGTACATATGTCATGTCAACAACAATA
This sequence comes from Picea engelmannii, assembly GCA_009831015.1. Classification (NCBI taxonomy): domain Eukaryota; kingdom Viridiplantae; phylum Streptophyta; class Pinopsida; order Pinales; family Pinaceae; genus Picea; species Picea engelmannii. The sequence goes on from ML843476.1 coordinate 49,541, forward strand.
AAAAACAAATAGTCAACTCCATGACTCTAGGTCTCATGAACCTAGGAGAGATTTTAGCACCCCGTCCAAACTTAATCGAACTCTTATGCGATTTTACCCACAGGAAGACTCAATATCCAGCTTCGTAACTACGTTCGACACAGTGTGCATTGGCATAACTCTTTTACCTATCCTGCACTTCCTTGATCCTTTTTCTTATTGTTTTCATTTGATATTCCATTTCTTGGATCGTTTCTAGTCCAACCAAGACCCTATCCTCAAGCCGATTCCAACTCAAAGGCATATGACAATATGCCTGTAAAGAAAACCGAAAGGTGCCATATTAATGGTACTTCAGTAACTCTTGTTATATGAAAATTATACTTGTGGCTAGAATTATTCCCAATGCTTCTGTTGGTCCACCACGTATATGCGCAACATGTCTTCCAAGACTTGGTTTGTTCATTCAGTTTTCTCGTCTATCTCAGGGTGATACGCAATACCAAAGTTAAGTTGCATTCCCAAGGCCTCTTGGAAACTACTCTAAAATTGTCGAGTAAACATAGATCCTCGATCAGATATAATCCTCTTAGGCATGCCATGCAACTTCGCAATCTCACTGATGAAAAATCTAGTTATGTTAGGTGCGTGATACATCATACACATAAGAATAAAATGAGCACTCTTCATCAGAGTGTCGAATACCACAAATATTGAATCATGTCTCTTTTCCATCAGTGGAAATACAACAATAAAATCCATCAAAATGACCTTCCATTTCGATTCTGGAATAGCATGTGGTTGTAGTACTCTTGTTGGATGTCTATGTTCAGCCTTCACCTGCTAACATTCTAGACATCTTGCCACATAGTTGACTATGTCTGGATTTATTCCTTTATAGAAGAATAAGGGTTTAAGGTAATCCCTCATGTTGGTGACTCTCATGTGAGTCATGTACACTACTCTATGAGCCTAATTTAGGATCAAACTCCTCAACTTATCATTCGATGGTACATAAATTTGATTTTTAAATATCAAAAATCCATCGTCGTCAAACATAAATCCTTCAAATCTTGGTACCATCATTGTGTTTTATCCGATAAAATCCTTGACCTCTTTCTACCAGTCATCGTCACACTTTAAAGTTAGAATCGTTTCACGTATATTTGTCTGAAGAGGAAACACCGAAAAGATACATGGTCTCCGACTCAGTGCATCTTCCACTCGGTTCATTGTTCCATTCATGTACATAATCTCTAAATCATACCCTCTAAGCGATTTCGAGAAGTGTCGTTGTCACGCATTCAGGTCTCTTTGCGTAAAGATGTGTTGTAGTACACATTGGTTCATTTTTAGTTGAATTTTTCATTCAATAAGGTAGTGTCTCCAAACTCTCAAGGCATAAACAATGGCTAATAACTCCAAATCATGTGTCACATAGTTCTCCTCATGCCTTCTCAATTTCCTTGAGATGTAAGATATCACTTGACTGTCTTGCATCAAGACTTTGCCTAAGACTTCCCTGGATGTGTCAGTCCATACCAAGAAGTCTGCACCCATGTCAAGGACCTTTAGTATCGGTGTTTTTGTCAACAACTCCTTGAGCCTCCAAAATGGCTCTGCACATTTCTCGGTCTGAACAAACTTGATGTTCTTCTTCTTTAATTCTATAACTGGATATGCTATCTTTGAGAATCCCTCGACAAACTGTCAATGGTATCCTACTAAACCTATGAATCTATGCACTTCCGGGACATTCATCGACGTAGGCCATTCCATAATAGCCTCGACCTTTGTTGTATCCACGATGATACCTTCGTTGGATATTTCATGAACTAAGTAGTGAATCTTCGATTGATAAAACAAGCATTTGGACAATTTCCCATACAATTTGTGCTCTCGTAGACACTGTAATACCAAGCACAATTGCTCATCATGATCATCCATCATCCGAGAGTAAGTCAAAATATCATCAATGAATAATTCGATGAACTGGTCCATGTACTCTCAGAACACCCCTTTCATCAAACTCATAAATACCCCTATGGCATTCGTCAATCCAAATGGTAAAATAGTAAAATCGTAATTTCCAAACATCGTCTTAAAGGCGATCTTAACGACGTCATCCTCCTTGATCTGTAACTGGTGATACCGTAATCTCAAGTTGATCTTTGAAAACACCGTCACACCCTTCATCTGATCAAATAGATCATTAATCCTTTGCAACTGATATCGATTCTTAATCGTTGCCTTGTTCAATTGATGGCAGTCAATGCAGAGTCTCCATGACCCATCCATCCTTCTTATGAAAATAATAGGAGCACCCCACGGTGACACACTAGGACATATTAGTCCCAGGTCAAACAACTCCTTCAATTTCATTCTGAACTCTTGTAACTCTGGGGTCGACATCTGAGAAGGGGTTCTTTCTATCGGTTCAGTCCCTGGTTTAGGTCTATGGTAAAATCAAATTCCCTCTCCGGTGGCATATTAGGTAATGCCTCTAGAAAGACATCTATAAACTCTATCACCACTGGAAGGTTTTCTAGACCTTCTGGTACAACCTTTTCATTTAACACAAGGATAACATAAAGCTTATACCCCTTGCGCATGCTCTTCCGTAATTGCAAGGAAGAGATGAACCTCGGAGAAACTCCCTGGCTCCAACATACAATCACACATATCTATCCCTCATCATTGACGAAGATCAATTGTTTCATCTTATAGTTGAGTATCACCTCATGTGATTGCAACTTGTCCATACAGATCAAGATATCGTAAGATCCTAATATCATGATGTACAGGTTGTCCCTGGTGACAAACTCTCCCAGGTTAAGGGTACAACCCATAACCTTTCCTCCAACCTTCTCTTTGTCTGTCGAATCCATCTCTAGAAAGATAAACTCATCCTGTTTGACTTCCTTTACCTTAATCCTTTTTAGCATTGCACCTGAAATGAAACTCTTGGTAGCACTAGGATCTATCAAAATACTAAGGTCTAGTCAGCGACGATACCTGATTTCT
>ML843477.1:0-20191 GCA_009831015.1 Picea engelmannii
GGATTGGGTGTTTTTAAGACTACAACCATATAAACAGATGTCCCTCAAGCAAGCCAAGAAGGATAATAAATTATCACCAAAGTACTATGGCCCTTATAAGGTGTTGCAAAAGATTGGTACTATGGCATACAAATTGGAGTTGTTTGCATCTTCACAAGTACACACAGTTTTCCATGTTTCATTCTTAAAGAAGGTTATAGGTGACAAGATCTCAGTTCAAACTATATTGCCAAAACTTGACGAGGAAGGAAAAATCATATTGGATCCTGAAGCCATCACTGACACAAGAATTCGCCAAGTGAGCAATAGATCCATTTCAGAGTATCTCATTAAATGGAGGAAACTATCGGCTGAAGATTCCACTTGGGAAGATGAGTCTTTTATACAGAAGCATCCAGAGTTACTCAAGCGTTGTGGGCAACACTTGTCTCAAGGGGAGGGGCATGTTAAGCCCTAAATAGTGGCTCATTACCCCTTAATTAAAGCATATTATATTAGTAAGTTATTTTATTTATGTCGGCTTAGTTGTAATTATACCTCCTAGTCCCCTATATATACCAAGGAGACATTTTCATTTTGAATCATCTTGTAATTGTACATTTATGTGGGTATAAGGAGGTTTCCCCCTCGAAGAGGCTTATTATCTAAGCTTCTCTCTTTTTCAAGGCGTTGAGTACTTATTCTGAGGTTTTTCTATGCTATATTGATATTTGGTTCTTAACAGCCACCTAGGAATCCTTCAGTGATGCTATTAAGGAACAATACTACTCTGTCAAAAGTTATGATGACTTGTATACCAGATGGACCACACTACGGCAAGAAAGAGACCAAGCAGTTTCAGATTTCACAAATATCTTCCATACCCTGTGCACCAAGTTGGGTATCAAAGATTCAGAGCAACATCTGGTGCTCAAGTATCGCGGTGATATGCATAGATACATCCAGACCAAAATTGAATTTATGTACATCTTGTCCTTGGGCACGGCCTATTGATATGTCGTCAAAATCGAGCAGAAGTTCAAACAAAAGACGCAAAAATTTGGGCATGGGAACCCTTCGCAGCAAAAACTAGGAAAGGACGGCCCCAACCCACAGAAAAAAGGACAGAGCAAAGATAGTAGTATCAGGACAACCAGCCCAAGCCGCAAGCAAAGAAGGACACTAGAAAGACAAATAAAGATATCGGGAAGTGGTGCGACTTCCATAAGAGCCCTTGGCATAACATTGTTGATTGTCGCTCAAAGCAGTCATTGGTGGCCGAAGTGAAACCTTTGAATCAGATGTGGGTTCTGACTCTGAGTCAGAACCAAAAAGGGGAAGAAAGATCATTGACATGGAACCCAATTCCACTATTTCTACCACCAAGCTCCAGCCTGGTGAACTAGACGAGCCAGAAGAAGGCGAGCGCCTTTTCCATTCACAGATGTGGGTAAAAGTCACCCCGTTGCACTTCATTATTGATAGAGGTAGCCAAAAGAACCTCATTTTAGTAGAGGTCGTCAAGCGCCTGGCCTTGCCGACAACAGCACACCCACATCCCTACACCATTGAATGGCTCCGCCAAGGAAGCGATCTTCGCGTCAGCCAATAGTGTCGAATTTCATACGACATCAAGCCCTTCAAATACGAGGTAGTGTGTGATGTTGTTCCTCTCGAAGTTTGTAATGTTCTTTTGGTCCAACATTATTTATGGAAACGTCATGTTGTATATGAGTCTAGGCCTTGTAGTGTTATTATTACTTTGAACAAGAAATTGTATAGGATACCCGAGGTAGTCCCTCCCAGTGTTATTTCCTTTATCTCTGCCAAGCAATGCAGGAAGGTCATCTCTCAGACCGATAAATTTTTATTCTTCGTGATTCTCTCTCAAAGTAAGAGAAATATTGCAGCCACATCCAGGGCCTCCGCAGCCGATCTCTTCACACAATACAAGCAATTGGATAAGGTCATGGAAGAATACTCATATATCTTCTCCTCTCCTACTGAGGTACCTCTACACTACCAGGTCAAGCATCGCATCGATCTAACCCCAGGCACACCACTACCCAATGGGTTGGTCTACTGCCACTCTCTGTTAGAAAATGAGGAGATCAAGAGGCAGATCCAAGAACTGCTCCACAAGGGGCACATCTATCCCATCTCGCCGCCTTGTGGGATCCCAATCGTACTGGTGCAGAAGAAATACAGGACCTGGTGACTCTGCATTGATTACTGGGCCCTGAATAAAATCACAATCCAGAACCGGTACCTGATTCCCTGAATCGATGACCTCCTTGATCAGCTCACAGGGGCCAAATACTTTAGTAAGATTGATCTAAATTCTGGCTACCACCAGGCCCAATAGAATAGACAGATGTATGGAATATCGCCTTCAAGTCAAAAGAAGGTATTTTTGAATGGTTGGTCATGCCCTTTGGTTTGACAAATTCTCCAGCAATTTTTATGAGGATGATGGATGATATCCTGCAACCTTTAACTAGTAATTTTGTAGTGGTGTATCTGGATGACATCCTCATCTACAGCAAGAATTGGGTGGAACACTTGCAGCATATTCAGCAGGTTCTGCACACCCTGCGGTAGCACAAACTATATGCAAACTTGGAAAAATTATCCTTCGGCATGGACAGGGTCCATTACTTAGGCTACATCATTGATCATAATGGTATACATGTGGATCCAGCCAAGATCCAGGTCATCTGTGACTGGCCAACCCCAACCACACTCACTGAGTTTCAGAGCTTCTCGAGCCTCACCAATTTCTATCATAGGTTCGTGTTGGGATTCTCTCATATCGCATGGGCCCTCATCCAAGTAACCAGGGGTGGTGGTAAGGAAAAATTTGTGTGGGGCATGTCCCAATAACAAGCCTTTGATGACTTGAAGCAATGTTTGTGCTCATCCATAGTAATTGCATTACCATACCTGCAACATCCATTTAAGATCGATACATATGCTTCGGACTATGTTGTGGGCGGCATTCTCACTCAACACATCCACCCCGTGGCGTATCATAGTGAGATACTATTAGATGATGTATGTAAGTACCCTACTTACGACAAAGAAATGTACTCCATTGTGCAAGCATGCCACTAGTGGAGACATTACATTCTAGAGAAGGAGACAGTCATCCACACTGATCACAAGCCACTACAGTTCATGCAGACCCAAGGAAAATTGCAGAATGACCGCCATCAGAAGTGGTCCACATACTTACAACAATTCCACCTCAACATCAAGTATAAAATAGGAAGTACCAACCAAGTTGTTGATTGCCTCAACCGACCTCTTGTCACAGCACTCACTATGGTGCTAGACTCTTACAGCCATGAGACCTTTGGATGGCCCCACCTCTATGAGAGAGACCCTGACTTCTCCACCACACCTGCCAAATGTTGGGAGAAAACTTAGTGGTCGCTAATTTCCATATTCACGATGGGTTTTTGTGTCATCTAGTCCATCTCTGTGTTCGATCAAGTGAGTGTGCGAAGATGATTTGGGAAGCTCACTACAGTCGTATGGAATGACACTTTGGCATCGAAAATATAGTGGCAGTGTTGCAGAAACATTTCTATTGGCTGAAACTTTGGTAGAATGTCGGAAAGTATATCAGGTCATGCACCACCTGCGCTATTTCCAAACCTACCACTAACCTATACAACCCTCTACCTACTCTTGACAAGCCATGGGAATCCATCTCAAAGGACTACATGTCGGACCTCCCGTCCACCAAGAGGGGTAATGACTATGTTTTTTTGGTTGTTGATCGCTTTTCTGGGATGGCGATTTTGGTCGCTTACAAGAAGAACATCACCACAGAGGCCACTCCCAAGATATTATTTGAATGCATCTGGGTACACTTTGGGATCCCACAAACCATTGTTTGATATCAGGACAGTCAGTTCCTCATCACATTCTGGTTGAGCCTCTGGTCACTACTGGATACCAAGCTCACCAAATCCATTTCCTTCCACACCCAGATAGATGGCCAAACTGAGGTCATCAATCGGATGATCATACATATCTTGTGCATGCACAATTCCAAGCACGCCCGCACATGGGATGAGAGTATTCTTTATGTCCAACATAGCTACAACCGAGCCCTACATAGCTCAATTAGCCACATCCCCTTTCAGGTGGGGTTGGGATTCCAACCATTGGGCCCCATGGATGTTGCACTACCCCTGGCGACCACCTCTGTCGAATCATCCCCTGCTCGACCAGAAGATGACAAAGCCACCCAGTTCATTGAGAGGATTCATCACATCTGTCAACAGGTTCAGGTTATTTTACATAATTCCAATGCCAAGTACAAGCAGTTTCATGATCAACACTGGGTGCCACATAAGTTTCAGGTGGACGAAAAAGTTTGGTTGCACTTGCAGAAAGAACGCCTTACAAGGCCCCACTATAAGCTTCGAACACTCCAGTATGGACCATACACCATCACCAAGGCTATGAGTGACAATGCTTTTGTGCTCAACATTCCCCCTTTCCTTGGCCTGCACCCAGTCTTCAACGTGGCTCTCCTTCGACCATATTCTCCACCATTATTTGACACCTTGGAGATAGCAGAGCAGTTGAAACAAACAAATATCAAACCTAATTGCATGCAATAGGAATCCAGTGATCATATTGTTGACACATGGATCAAGGGAACCTGACAGCAAAGGATCCAACTTTATCAAGTTGTCAAAGCATAGCAGCTCCTACACCAAGGCAAGTGGCTCACCCGGACCAAATTCGGCAGAAATTTCCTCATCTAATGGGGGTACTCAACGCAATGTAGACCATTGCTTCCTAAGGGGGGAGGATTGATCCACATGGATTTTGGTGGCCTCCCACCTATTCCAACTCGTTCATTTTGGTATTTTTCGAGCTTGGCAGTTTTTTTCCTAGTTTTTGGGTCCCTGACTTGCGGGGCCGTTTTGAGGCCCTAAACAACGTTTTTAGGGATCTCCTTAGTCGAAAATGACCTTTGATAAATATAAACAAAAAATTTATTCCTCAGATAGACCTTCCCAATGGGCTATCGTGTGCCTAAAACGGAGATCGTATGCAAAAGTTACGACCCCGGGAAGTTATTGTGCTAACTTACCCAAACAGGGCCCACATGACTTTTGGCGCTTCATCTCCTAGGGTCAAGTTTTTGGAAGTATAGGGTTTTTGACATTCCTGTTTATTGTAAAAAGGCCTTCAGAGCCTCATTGTAATCATCTTCTTATGAATGAGTGCAGTAGTCACATCTCTTCTCAAAGATAAGCCGCCACCATTCCAGCAAGCTTGTTTTCCGCTGCATTTTACAGTTTCAGCTTATTTCCTTATTGAATAGAAAACTAGTTTTATTTTATCTCTGTTATTCTGTGTTAAGCATATTTTAATAATATGTATTCATTTCATTCTACTCATAAAATACGGATTAATATTCTAATCAAATTCTTTGAGAATACAGTAATGTAATATCACGAGTAGCTCTCTTAGAGTCTCAAAAATAATAATGAGTCTTTAAATACATAAGTAAATGCCTTTAAAGAAAATAGAAATGCATTCTCCCTTTGAAGAGGATTGGGATTGGCTCCCGTGGACCATAAAATGAAAATACCTAGAGTATTGAAATAAGAACAACTAGGAATCATCATAAATCCCAGAGAATATTGAGAAGATAAAGGCACGATGACAAATGATTGTAGCTAAAAATGGACTGAGGAAAAAATTTAAAGGACAGAGTTTATGTTCGACTCACTCTGATGGAAAAAATGTATCTTTACTTGCTTGTGGCTAGCTCCTTTATATGTACATGTTTTTGTTGAGTTGGCACAACTGCTCTAATTGTTTCTTGATTTTCTAGATCGGTAACTTTGATTAATTCCTTGTTCAACCATTCTTCAATGTACTCCCTTAAAGGTGCCACGATAATTTCATGTTTAGTTTTAATCTCAAATAGATGGCTTTCACATTCCCTTAAATATAGCTTTGATTGATGCAATGTGTCATTCAACTCATCATTTATGTTGATATACCGAACTAACCATCTTTCAACTTCATCCTTGAAAAATTGTATGGTTTTGGTAAATTCATTAGCCCAAACAACTTTTAGTGCTTTAAGTTGTCATGTTAAATATTTTTTGGTTGAGATCATGGTATCCATAAATAAATTAGGACCATCTAATTCTTTGGTAATACTAACAAGTTTAATAATTAGATCACTCTTTATATTCCTTAGGGCCTCAGTTTCATTTATCATTTCTCTTAACTCTTTAATTCTCCTTAACCAACATGCATTAATCTGCTTCATGCAGTATGGTAAAGGAAGTTTGTGTTCTTTTCTTCGGGCTTCATTTAAGCTTGAGACTTTGTCTGAAAATGTGTTTACAACTTCTTTGAAAAATCCTTCATTATTTTCCAAACATTTATGCAGATATTCTTTGAAATTCTCTATTCTGGAGGAAAATCTAACAATACTTTGGGAAAGCTCCCAAATTTATTGAATTAATTCAACCCTTTTTTGTATGGAATCACCAACATATTTTCTTACGGCCTGCAATAAAATTGATGAACCTTTGTATTTCGTACTGCTTTCGGGGATCTCCTCCAATTCAAGTATAGGTTGCATATAACTTAAGGTTCTAGAAACAATGTTGTTCGTACCAAAGCAACTTCTAATTCTTTTACCCTTTTCTTCAGTTCCAAATTCTCTCTTTCCATTTTTTCAATTGATTGTTTTAATGCATCTCGAGTATTTCCATGAAAGTATGAAATTTTAGATGGTGTTACTCCATCCATTTCAATTGAATATTTCCATCATCCAAATGACTTCTTATTCTTTGTATTAACGTTTTCTAGCAATAATTTTTTGGTTTCCTGATTGTAAGTCGTGTGGTGCATAATGACGGATTCCTCTTCAAATATATCAAGATCCTGAGTCATAATAGCATCAACTATTTCTCTCATCTCTAAAATCCTTTGCACAAACTAGTCAGGTTCTTCAATGATCTTGTCCATGTCCATTGCACGAGGACTTTCCTAGACTTATGATGCATTTATTTCCACTATTGATACATTTTTTTTTATTTTTATAGGAGTATATGCAACATGTGTTTTCTCAATGATTTTCCTTGGTGGATTTTTATCTACATTATTGTTTGAGCCTCCAACTGGTGTTTTTATGGTATCCATTCCACTAGTTCTACTCTTCATTCTTTATGGAATGATTCTTTGAGATGTTGTCGACGACTTAGGGTTTTGATTTGTTGTTTCTCCATCGTGTTTTTTGTATATCTCATTTGTACTATTTACTTCTCTGGAATTGTTTGAATTTTGGTAGGCCGCTAGTTCCTGAAGATCCAAAATTATCTCTCCCACCTTCTTGAAACTGTTCAACTATGATGAAGTGTGAAGAATACCCCACTAATTGCATATGTGTAGTGAATTTGTTATCTAGGTCAAAACCTTCAACAAGTTTGGCTTCCTTCAAGCCCATATGTTCATGATGTCCCGCCAACTCATTTATGTGAGTTATATGTTTAACAATGCAATCCCCAATTTTCAATGATAGGGGTATGAATTGTCTTTTCCTTTTGTCATGAAAGAAATGGGCCCAAGTTTTATATTTCCTGCATATTTCTCCAACAAAGAGTTTATCTGATGTATAAAATGGAAAAAGGAAAGGTTTCTCCTTACTACCAAATATTCTAATTATAGTGAATTATTCGGACAACTCATAAATCCCTTTTCCAGTGAGGAAGGAAGTTGCCTCTCAGGATAACGTTGATGAGCTATGTCCAAATATTAACCTTTTGAACTCTGAGATGAAATTATTGTGAACTAGGTTGAAATTGTACTGGGATTTATGTCTGTATAAAATTAAATACCACACATAAAATAGTTCTAACTTAAAATCCACATGTTTTTTCCAAGGAAAATATTCAAAAACATGGTTGTAAGCATTGGTGAAAATGAGGTAAGAATCCATATAGAATTTATGGGTCTTTTGAGGTTATTTAGTTGGAAAGAAATTTCATTTGAGATGAGATAACCCCAATTGATGATATCTTTTCATGTAGGGAATAATGCATAGCATATACAACATTTCTTGTTATAGACATAGTAGTTTCCAATCCGAGAATGTGGGAAAATAACCAAGAAAAATCTCTATATGGGTATCTTAGAAAATTTACCTCGATTATAGAAGTACCAGGGTTACAGGTCAGATCTTCCAAATAATTTCTCAATAGTCTGTTCCCACCCTTATGTTGCTTCAAAAATTCATCATCTTCCTCGCTCTTGAATCACATAGTTGGTGCAGGGAGTCACAACATTTTAGAAAATGTTGAAGGAGATAGAGAAATGGGTTGATGACCTTGCATTTGAATTATTCTTTGTTTAGAAACAATTTTTTTTGTACACCATTGGATAATCTCTTTCATATCAGTTACTTCTAGAACACATCCTTCCAATGCTATTCCTGAGCTCCAGATTAGGTTTGTCTTCTTCTCAGCTGAAGGAAGAGAATTGTAGTACTTATATGCCCTGGACCATTGGAATTGTTGATCTTCACAACCCAATCTGTTCAATGTATCTCAAAAAATTACTTCCTTATTCTTACTTGACATATTTTTTTATTTTTACAAAGGTGGCGCTACTATCTATACTTACAGGTTGAAATTTTTATTTGATTTAAATTCCCACTACGTACTGCCTTGGTAACTTAATCAACCATAGCACATGATTTAAATGTCATCAATTGTCATGGGACTTGGATTTATTGTGACCCTTAATTGATGCATTATGCATTGATAACAACACTATTCTTTTATGAGTGGCGGATAATGTAAAAGGGGTAATTAATTTCATGGGAAATGGTGATGAGATGGTATGATGGATGAAAAATGTTAAGTATGGAGGTGTGAAATGATGTATGGGAAATTCTAAGAGTATAACATGGAGTTTTGGAGATTCTGGGTTGCAGACATAAATGCTTGTGAAATAATCTTTGTGAAAGGGTGGCAATGCTCGTATTGAAATTTCTAATATGGTTAAGTGTTGGAAGAAATGCGGACTTGCAGACATGCAGACGCGTGAACATGCGGATATGTTGACCTACTAGCAATGAAAAAGTGATGGGGAGTAAGGGATTATGCTACGTAATGATAAATATGGCTAAGTGTGAAAAGAAGTGGAAAGTGGAAAGTGAATGTGGACCTACAGACTCGTGGAGGTGGAGACCTAAAAAATGGTCAAGGGATGGTAAGCATCTTTGCAACTGCATCGCCTGAAATTGACTAATTATAAAAATAAAATGGAAAATAAAACAAAGTAAAGTGTTTTGGTTATTGTGGGGTTGCAAACCTAGGTAATTAAAAGATATTTTATGAATTTGTATGCGGCTCCCCATCTGCATTTCAAAAAATGAATAAATGCTTGGAAATTTTTTGATGTAAGAGGAGAGAAATGTAGGCTGAGAAAAGTGTAAAAGAAATCATACTAGACTAATAAAAAAAGTGGATCAACATATGGCTCCAACTATGGGATAATGACCCCCTTATGGTTTGTTGAGAACCCAGAATGTCTGGTTCCATTGGGCCATGGAGTCCAGTAAAATAAAATAAAAATATGCAAAAGAAAATAAATTCTATGTACAAGTTTTTTTTACTGTTGGGGCATCAACGAAATAAATGCTTTAGATATTTCCCATTGATAGGAAATGACTGAATTGTACCATTAATTCCATTGGGGATGTATGAATTACGACCATTTATTCTTTCAATTTGGTATGGGCCAATCTACAGGGCTTCAAATTTTGTGTGATATGGTGGATTTTATTTTTCTTTGTTCCAGAGAAAACTAATTGGTCTTTTTTAAAATACTTTCCAGTTGTACTTTAATACTTCTTCATTGTTTCTTGCCTCTTTATCATTGGTAATACCGCCTTCTCTCTATGTTCTTCAAGTTGTAGAAGTTCATTATATCTTCTTTGCATTGGTAATTGTTTATCATATTCATCATTATCAACCAGTGATAATGCATTCAGTTCCATGTGCACATGTAATCTTGCCTCTTTATGATATACTAAAATAAAACAAGAATGTCCAGTTCCCTTTTTCGGAGTAAGTCAACTTACCCAGAGTGTGTCTATCAATTTATTATGCCAATTCTTGTGGTTAGCCTCAACAGTTTTCTTTATAATCTGAATCAACGTCTTTTTTTTATTCAACCATACCATTTCCTTGAGGGTAGTAATTAGAATATTGACCCATGATTATTCCATACTCACCATAAAAATTTGTGAATTTAGATCCAATAAATATTGAACCACTTTCGGTTATGAATTTTTCTAGCATACCTAATCTGGAAAATATGTTTTCTTTGAGAAAGTGGATCAAGTGGTCAGAATTTGCACTTCTTAAAGCTGCTCTTCTTTCCATTTCGTAAAATAATTAGTTGTTGTAACAATATATGAATGTACTTTGATATATTTGGGATTGATTGGACCAATTATATATATACCCCATTAAATAAATGGTTGTTCTACCATAGATGTTTGTAAGGACATAGAATCCCTCTTCATTTTTCCTGAAAAAGTTTGACATGGAATTCATTTTTGAATAAATTTATATGAGTCTTTGAATATGGTCGACCAATAAAAACCAACTTAGATGATTTTATGAGCCATTACTACTAGTGAAAAATGTCCCCCACAGATTCACTAGTGGGACTCTTGTATTACTTTCATGGCTTTGATGAGATCCAAACATATTAATTGTATATCATCAAAATTTCAACTGAACAATATTCCAGACACTAGAACATAAATTTTTTTTCATTTTCAACGTTCTTGTTTCCTTTGAAGACATTTATGGAGGAAATTGTCATGATTTAAGATAAAAGATAATATTCTTATACCATTAAGAGTTCTCTAGAACTTTTTCTTTAATTACCATATTAAATATGTCAATAGATGAAGTATTTACAACTTTGATTCATATCATGAATTTACATAAACCTTGTCCTCTGACAACCTTTAATGGTTTAATTTCTATGTCATATTCTTGAAGCTTAGCCAACCACTTAGCCCATATTTCTTATTTAAGTTGTTACTTCAAAAGCATATTAACTGGCAAGTGTAGAACATAAGTAATAACATGATTTGAAAGAATGTATGTTCTGAAATGGGAAATTGCCTTTACAAGTGAAAGGGCTTGTTTTTCAGTAGGTGAATAATTCAATTCGTAATCATGTAATGTTTACTCATAAAATCAATTGACAACTCTTAGTATTTCTATTTTTTATGGATAATAATCGAAGCAATGGTTTCATCTGAGGAAAATGAATACAATATGAATTCCTTATCAAAACCAGGGCTTACGAGGACTAGGGTGATGGTAATGAAAAGTTTATTTTGTGTGAATTCTCTTTGAATTTATGGTGTCCACTCAAATTATTGGTCTTTCTTTAGTATTTTGTTGATGGGTTTAACAATGGAAGCATAGTCAAGAACAAATATTCTTACAAAATTGATCTTCCCAAAGAAGGATTGCACTCCTTTTTTGGGGGTCGAGGGGTTCATATTATTTATTGATTTGATTCTTTCAGGATCAATGTATGCCCCTTCCTTGATCACAACATGGACTAACAATTTTCCTTCTATTACAACAAATAAAAATTTATTTGGATTCAATGATATTCGGTATATTCTACACTTCTTGAATATATGTCTAAGATGTATGAGGTGTATCTCTCCTGATTTTGAGTAGACAGTTAAATCATCTTGATAATCATCCATGAATTTTTCTATAAAATATTTAAAAGCATGATCCATGGCTCTCTAGAAAGTAGCACCTGCATTTTTTAATCTGAATGGCATTATGATATAGGCATATGTTCCCCAATGTGTTACAAATGTTGTTTTGGCTTATCCTCCTCTGCTACAATAACCTGGTTGTATCCTGAAAACCCGTCTAACATTGAAATTAATGCGGACCCTATGACTTGTTGAAGAAGCATTTCCATATTTTTTAATGGGTAACTATCCTTTATACTGACTTTATTAATATCTCTAAAGTCAACACATAAGTGGATCCCACCAGTTTTCTTCCTAACCACTACTAGATTCGAAAGCCAATCTGAATGTCTAATAGGAGCAATTGTGCCTGCCTTTCTAATTTCTAAATTTCTATTTTTACCAGAGGCTTTATATTGGGGTTTATTATTCTCAACTTTTGTTTAAAAGGATTTTCCCCTTCTTTAAGAGGTATGATGTTTTGGAATATTGATTTATCATATTCCTTTAAGTCATCGTAACTCCATGCAAATACATCTTGAAATTCTTTAAAAAAATGAAAATACGTCTCCCTTTATTATTTAGTACAACTGGTACCCAAGTTTGTATATTTTATTAATTCAGGAGCACCAACGTTTATCCTATATGTATCTTGAACTTTTCTAACAGAAGGTTCTTCAAGCAATTTTGAAATTTTTGTTTGGTAATCTCTCGTAAAGAGGGATTCCAAACTGACATATTTCTTTGGAGAAGGTTTTTTGTTGTCTTCTTGAATTTCTTCTTGCAAATTATGACTTTCTTCTGGACCTTCTTCAATTATGGTGTCATCATGTGTAAAAAAAATTACCACATGTTCATCATTTTCAAAAAATTGTAAGTGTTCTTGATTATCTGGGACTGATGGTCAAAAAATAGTCTTCACATGGTAAGTGCCTTCTTGTTGCAAATCCTCAACTTTAAACAAGGATGTAGTGACTGCTAATGTATAAAATCTTTTATTCTTTTCTCTGGGGATAAATGATAGGTTGAAATGTTTGAAAATTTTCATGAGTTATGTTACTCTTTTGGCTTAATATTTAAATTTATCCCTTCTCACTTTATATTTTATTTTGAAATTATTTATAATCAATTCAGAATCACCAGTGACTACTAAGTGTTCAACCTTCATTTCAATGGAAATTATCATCCCATGAATTAATTCCTCATACTCAACTTCATTATTAGTACATGGAAATTCAAGTCTTATGTCATGAGGATGTATAACATCTTGAGGTATTTTGAAAATAATTCCATCTCCATTTCCTGATTTAGAACATGCACCATCAAAATAAATTTTCCAGTACCCTTGGAAAGAGTATTGTTATTTTATCTTCTCTTGAGTGCAAATCTTATATGAATAAAAAACAAAATAGTTTCCCATTCCAACATCAATATAATTTCTCATTAGTTCATTCTCATATTTTTTTCTTGAAGGAAAAAGGTTTTCTTATTTCTCTAGGGACCCTTATCATTGTTCCATCTTTATTCGGGAGCATCATACAACTTCCATCGTTCATGATATAAACCTCAATCATCAAGGACCAGTCCCTGCCAAAGACGACTCCATATGATGGAGGCAAATCTACTACCACAATAGTGAAGACAATGGTGCTATGGGGAACCGCACTTATCTAGGCACACATATATTTAATCTCTCCATAAGCCGAGATTTTTCTCAAGTCAATAGCATAAATTCCTTCACTAGATTCATAATTTCAAGTACATTCCATTCCAAGTTCTTGCATCACCGATAAAGGAATAATGTTATTAGTATCCCCACTATCAATCAAACAATTTTGAAAAATGACTTCATGATTCTCTATGGTGTTGTAAAATGGTGGAACTTTTGGTTTATTTTTAGATAAAGAATTGTTTTTTTGCTACCTCGATTTTATAATTGCAACTTCCATTCTTGTATCTATATCATCTAGTATTTTCAACAAGTTCTATCTTTGTTGAGGAATATTAATGACTTCCATAAAGGGTAAAGTAATTCTGATTTTTGAAAGATCATCCATTATATTATAGGTCATTTGGTGTATCGTCTTTGTCTGTTTAGAAACAAGTTGCTACTTCATTGTTCCTACTTGACTTGACTTAGTATTTTCTTTTTCTTGAACTTCTTTTGATTTGACTTTGTTTATTTGTGCTCATCTTTGGACGACATTCTCTTGCAAAACTTCATTTTCATCTTGTTCATTGAAAATATAAAATGGTTCAAATTCATCAGTCTGTACTAATTCCAGACCATCATTTTGCATAGTTCTTGATTCTAGGTCAAAGTCTTCAAAATTTTCGTCAATAACAATTTCATCTAAATCAAGAGAATTAGGGTTTTGGGCCTTTGGTGCTCTTGGTCTTTGTTCTTCATTTATTGCTCTCTGATCATGAGTAGGGTTCCTTCTTTTTTCTTGTACATGAATTCTAACATCTTGGTATTTTGGAGGAAAAATGTTTCCAGCTCTTATTAACCTTGTTAGTTCATTTTGCATTTTCCAAATTGTCATATTCATCTAAGCTATCTCAATTCTTTGTTTGGTTTCTTGGGCTATAACTAGATTATTTCTTACATCTAGGATAACATCTTGAAACATTCCACCAATTCCTCATTTTTCAACATTCTTTAAGCTTGAAGCTTCTTGATTTTTTATAGTAAGATTAGTCATTTCTCTTTGGAATTTTCCAAGGATAATATCGGGATCGTCATTTGTTTTTATTTTAATTTCTTCTATCTCGGTCACCTTGTTCATAACTCCATTGCAATTGTTTATTTGATCATCCCTGATAGCATATTTTTTATTTGTTGGCATAGCATTCTTATAAAAACCAAGTATAACTGGTTTGTTTGGTCTTTGATCTTCAGGGATTTGATTTAGCGGCTTGTAAAACTACAAATTGAAATCTCTTATTCTTTCACCTTTTATCAAGTGGATTTGGGTGAATTGAGTTAATAATGTGTGGTATGCGACTGGAGGCGCGTACATGGTCATAAACATAGTTTAAATATCATCGAAATATGTAATTGAATGGGATGGAAGGGACATCTATCATTAATGAGATGGGCCTATCAATGTTTGCAAAAACTATCTCACCATTATGTCCTCGTATTCTATTAGATGCAATTCACACATAGATAAAAATTGATCCATGTGTCTTTTTGGGTCCATTATTCCATCTCCTAAAAACACAGGTAAGGCTCCTTGTGGGAGAGTGGGTAATTGATTTTGTTCCCCAACAAGGTTAAAGGGGCTATTCTTTATCCTTCTTCGTGGGATTCTATATCTTTGTCGATGTTCAAGAATTTCATTTCTTCTTTCTTCTCTATTTTCAGGAATTCCATTCCTTCTTTCTTCTCTATCTCCCATCTCTTGAATTTGTATTACTTCAATTTCATAATTTTCTCCAAATTCAAGATTTCGAAGTTGTTTGATTCTACTTATTGTTATTTTTCCTCTATACGTTCCCAATATTTTTCTCAGTTTCCAACCTTCTTTCTTTGTCTTCTTTCAATATCTCTCTCTCTCTTCTTCATTAGAAAGGGTTTCCCAAGAATTTTCTAATTATTATCTAGTCCTATATGTTGTTATTTCCATATTATACAATTGGTGTAATATGCTTCGTTTATTTCCAAGACCAATTTGCAAATTCGGTTCATTCAAGTTAGGTTGAGTCATAAATTTTGGTATGCGAAAACTGGCCTTTTGTTGTCCCCAACGAAGTCGCAAAAATGTTGATCTAAAAGACTTTTTTACGATCTTAAGTTCAACCTCACAAGGATATTAATCCCTCTGAGTTTTTAGAAAGGTGGTACTCCTCTTGCTCTTATAACTCTAAGAAAATAAAATGAAACAAAATAAAATATGATAAGGACTAGACTTTGTATTTACATTCACATTCAAGGAAAACAACACCTGATATTTGGGACCATGTGTTTCAAAATAAATTCATATGTACAATATTTACGATGTGAATATATAAAATGCATACAAAATATAAAGTACGGATATCTCCATCAAAGCATTCATCAGAACATTTAATGATACCACAAATAGAGATAAAAGGGAATGGAATGCAAATACAAGAGAGCTTTAAATTATCAATCCATAAAGCGCAAAAAATATTATGATAGATAAAACATTTGGTAACTAGAGATTCTAATCAAAGTCTTTGAGAATACAGTAATGTAATATCCCGAGTAGCTCTCTTGGAGTCTCAAAAATAATAATGAGATTTTAAATACAAAAGCAAATGTATTTAAATAAAATAAAAATGCATTCACCCTTTGAAGAGGACTGGGATTGGCTCCCATAGACCATAAAATAAAAAGGCATGGAATATTGAAAGAAGAACAACCAAGAATTATCCTAAATCCCACATAATACCGAGAATATAAAGGAAATATGACAAATGATCGTAGCAGAAAATGGACTGAGGAAAAAGCTAAAAGGATAGAGTTTATGTTCGACTTACTGTGATGGAAAAAATATTTATTTAATTGCTTGCAGCTGGCCCCTATATAGTTACATGTTGTTGTTGAGGTGGCACACCTTCTCTAACTGTTTCTTGATTTTCCAGTTCAGTAACTTTGATTAATTCCTTGTTCAACCATTTTGCAATGTATTATATTAAAGGTGCCACGATAATTTCATGTTTAGTTTTAATATCAAATAGATAGCTTTCGAATTACCTTAAATCTAGCTCTGATTGATGCAATGTTTCATCCACCTCATCATTTATGTTGATATACCGAACTAACCATCTTTCAACTTCATCCTTGGAAAATTATATGGTTTCAGTAAATTTGTTAGCCCAAGCAATTTTTAGCTCTTTAAGTTGTCTTGTTAAAGATTCTTTGGTTGAGATCATGGTATCCATCAATAAATTAGGACCATATAATTCTTTGGTAAGACTAACAAGTTTAATGAATAGATAAATCTTTATATTCCTTAGGTCCTTGGTTTCATTTATCATTTCTCTTAACTCTTTAATTCTCCTTAACCAATATGCATTAATATGCTTAGGTGAAGGAAGTTTTTGTTCTTTTATCCAGGTTTCATTTAAACTTGAGACTTTGACCGAAAATGTTTTTAGGGCTTCTTTGAAAAATGCTTCATCATTTTCCAAATCTTTCTGCAAATATTCTTTGAAATTCTCTATTCTGGAGGAAAAGCTAGCAATACTTTGGGCAAGCTCCTAAATTTCCTAAATTATATCAACCCTTTTTTGTATGGAATCACCAACATATTTTCTTATGAACCACAATAAACTTGATGAACCTTTGTATTTCAGACTGCTTTTGGGGATCTCCTCCAATTCAAGTATAGGTTGCATAGAACTTAAAGGTTATGGAAACAGTGGTGTTAGTACCAAAGCAAATTCTAATTCTTTTACCCTTTTCTTTAGTTCCAAATTCTCTCTTTCCATTTTGTGAATTGATTGTTTTAAAGCATCTCCAGTAGCTCCATGAAAGTCTACAATTTTAGATGGTGATACTCCATCCAAGTCGATTGAATCAATAACTTCTTATGGTTTAACTTCTTATTATTGATATTAACTTCTTATGGTTTGACTTCTTATTCTTGGTATTAACTTTTTATAGCAATAATTTTTTGGTTTCCTGATTGTAATCTGCATGGTGCAGAGTGACAGATTCCTCTTCAAATATCTCGGGATCTTGAGTCATAATAGCATCAACTATTTCTATTGTCTCTAACATCCTTTTTGTAGAGTAGTCAGGTTCTTCAATGACCTCTCCCATGTCCATCACACAGGGATTTTCCTAGACTTTTGATGCATTTATTTCCATTGATGATACATTTATTTTTCTTTTTATAGGAGTATATGCAACATGTGTTTTCTCAAGGATTTTCCTTGGTGGATTTTTATCTCCATCTTCATTTGAGCCTCCAACTGGTGTTTTTCTTGTATCCATTCCATTGGTTTTGCTCTTCATTCTAGATTGAGTGTTTCTTTGAGATGTTTATGACGCGTTAGGGTTTTGATTTGTTATTTCTTTGCCTTGTTGTTTGATATCTCATTTTACTATTTACTTCTCTAGAATTGTTTGAATTTCAGTAATCCAGTAGTTCCTGAAGATCCAAATTATCTCTTCGACCTTCTTGAAATTGTTCTAGTCTGACAAAGTGTGAAGAATACCCCACTAACTACATATGTGTAGTGAATTTTTTATCTGGATCAAAACCTTCAACAAGGTTGGCTTCCTTCAAACCCATATGTTCGTGATGCATCGCCAACTCATTTAGGTGATTTATATGTATACCAATGCAATCCCCAATTTTCCATGGCAGGGGTATAAACTGTCTTTTCCTTTTGTTATGAAAGAAACAAGCCCAAGTTTTTCATTACTTTCATATTTCTCCAACAAAGAGTTTATCTGGTGTATAAAATGGTAAAAGGAAATATTTATCCTTACTACCAAATATTATAATTACAGTGAATTATTTGAACAACTCATAAATCCATTTTCCAGTGAGGAAGGAAGTTGCCTCTAAGGATAACCTTGATGTGCTCGGTCTAAATATTAACCTTTTGAACTCTAATATTAAATTGTTGTGAATTGGGTAGAAAACGTATTGGGATTTATGTCTGTTTAAAATTGAATACCATGCATAAAATGGTTCTAACTTAAAATCCACATGTTTTTGCTGAGGAAAATCTTCAAAAACATGGCCATAAGAAATGGTGAAAATGAGGTAAGAAGACATATAGAAATTATGGGTCTTTTTTAGGTCATTCAGTTGGAAAGAAATTTTTTTTTAGATGAGATAACCTCAATATATGATATCTTTTTCGTGCAGGGCATAATGCATAGAATATATAACATTTCTTTTTAAAACATAATAGTTTCCAAACTGAGAATGTGGGAAAATAACCAAGAAAATTATATGTATGGGTATCTTAGTAAATTTACCTTGATTCTATAAGTACCAGGGTTACAAGTCGAATCTTCCAAATGTTAATGTTTTATTCCATTATTATAGTTATTTGCATTTCAATAGATAAGAGCATCATAAGAACAAGATCACTGAGAAATACACATTCACAAGAGACACAGCATTTATCCTAGGAAACCCTCTAGGGGAAGAAAACCCAGCAAAAACCTCCTTATCATAAATAGCTTATACAATGTTCAAGAGATAACTCAAACCAATACAGATAGTCCTCCTCAAGAGATGCGCCACTCTTCTTCTCCTCTCTCTAACTAGTAATTGCATCTTGCCTCATAAGATAATGAGCAAGTGAGTTGTGTTAGAAGTGAGGCACTAGCCTCTTATTTATACAAGACTGGCACGTGTGAAAGGGTTTCACTGGCAGGGCCGACCTCTCACTCTGGGTGGGTAAACCCACCTTTATTTAATTCTAGGTCTTCAATAATAACTGTTGGGGCCGACTTCTTATTCTACCCTTTATAATTGTCAGATGACCAATCCGCAAAAGGGGATTTGGTCCTTATACAATTACTGACATGATTAATCCACAATGGGGATCAATCCTAATAATAAAATAACAATAATAATAAGAATTCTCTTCGCATTTAAATTATTTCAACACTCCCCCTTAACAAGAAGGGTATTCTTCATCAGCATCAGGCGAGAGAGGTCTGCATCATCAGTGGCATGTGGAGGACAGTATCGTCAATATCATCTTGAAACATTGGCTAGCATATTTACGAGTCATCGGAAGTTTTCTTCATCGGCAGCATCATTATTCTCAAAAGAATGTTGTCATCGTCTGTATCAAATATGTATCAGTAAAATATGATACCTTATCACAGCACTAGGTTGAAAGTACTACACTGGCTCAATGTCACAGTTTTTAAGCTAGTAGATCAGTGTCAGTCACATCTTGCTTTACGTCTAATAACTAGGTCAGAAGCGAGGAATATCATCATCTTGCTTTACATCTAACAACTAGGTCAGAAGAGAGGAATCACAACGTCATGCTTTATATCTAACAGCGAGGTCAGAAGTATGACTCATCTTGCTTTACGTCTAACAACGAGGTCAGAAGCAAGGAACACATCAACATCTCGCTTTATGTCTAACAACGAGGTCAGAAGCGAGGCATCATCTTGCTTTACGTCTAACAACTAGGTCAGAAGCAAGGAATCAATAGCGTCATGCTTTACGTCTAACAGTGAGGTCAGAAGCAATGACTCATCTTGCTTTACGTCTAACAGCGAGGTCAAAAGCAAGGATCACACAGCATCATGCTTTACGTCTAACAGCAAGGTCAGAAGCAATGACTAATCTTGCTTTATGTCTAACAGCGAGGTCAAAAGCAACAATCACACAGCGTCATGATTTATGTCTAACAGCGAGGTCAGAAGCAATGACTCATCTTGCTTTACGTCTA